>JARJDU010040119.1:0-17139 GCA_030264695.1 Lissagria laeviuscula
AATTTGAATAATTCTAACAATTCTGTTCTGGCGTAACTAGGGGGGGGGGGGGGCAAAGGGGGACAGCCGTCTCTGCGCGCCGCACCAAGGAGGCACAAAATCAATCAAACTTTTTAACTTTTATAGATCGACAAAGCACAAAACAAGATACAAATTATCATAATATTATAAGTGTATCAGAGTGGCGGTGAGCTAAAAAAACATAATGTAACATAATGTTGCTACATATTTGCAACCTTTTATTTCTTTTGTTAATGTATTATGCATACATTTTACTTTAATAAAATACTCCAATATACATACTTGTGAGGTTAATATTTTTAGTGATGCAGCTTCTTATATGATTTGCATTGGGTTATACTTTTTATATTGATAATTGTGCATACCTTGCAAAATTAATAATTAATTAAATTTTTGTTAAGTTTTTGTTGCTTTAATTATGCTTGAAACACATAAATAATTAAAATTTACTGCAATTAATATTAATATTATTTAGTAATAATTTATATCATATTTTAAACTAATAAAATATTTTACAGATTGAGGCATGTAATACATATGAGGATATGTAATATACTCTTTAATATGTTATTCTTCCTCCAGTATAAAACTTTCCCCTTGTTTCCCTATGATCTCTTAGTGTCAAATGCCAAAACTCAAAAGTAAGCACTACGTATTTAATTAATTGAAATTCGGTGAAAGTAAATACGCTAAGCATAGTATTAAATAACCTTTCTTTAAGTAATTTGAATTATATAGAAATCTTTATAAATCTATATTCTTTGGTGTTTTTTATGTTATTGCATTTTTATGAATTATTTATTTTGACATTAAGTCTTCAGAAGTTATTTCACATCCTCCTGTTTATTTATGCGTAATTACACATCCTGTCTGTGCATGCGTTATTTATCGCACAATGCGCGAAGAATTCGCACAAGCAGCGCTGAACACATGTGCATCTCCAAAGTAAATATTACAAGCTGCTACGTGATACCAGCATATCGTCCCGTCGGCATGTAGTGCATGCGTGTGAGTGCGTTTGCACGCGCATCGTCGAAGAAACGAAGGTGCAAAGGTGGCCGAGGTGAATAAACAAAAGGTTAGCGATGTAACCAGCAACGGCATGAAACGACGCACTCACAGGTTACAAAATGTTCAAAATCCACGTATGTCGCGACAACAAACAACAACGGCTGCACCAACAAATAATAATAAAAATGTGCTTTTATGTAACGCATTTGTCAGCAATCGACTTGCGCTTTTAATCTGACGCTGTACTTTCTAAAGCTGGTAATATTATTGAACTTGTTGCACGTTTTTATTGTTGTGTTTTTATTCTTGATTTATTAATAGCCGAAGCAAAAAGCACCAACCAATTGAATTTAGTATAAATCGAGTGGTATTACATTGACCTCGCGACTTTTTTCTCACTTTTTTCTGTTTAGTTAATTTTAAGAGATAAATTATTGCAGATGATCAGGAGAAGGATTATAAAACCAAGGTAACTACAATCTCAAAGTAATGCTCATAACTTAAAATCAGGAGGTAACACACATTTAACTCTGATAAATATTTTGTGGGCAAGGTCATAGACACTGGAACTGAACTAGGGATTTCTAATGGAATGGCTACAAAAATAGTACCGAACTTAGATAATAGGCAATGCTTTGGTAAGCATGCAGCACTTTGGATATATATAGATTTAAATAATTTGATATGTTTTTTAAAATTCAAGCATTGTGTAAACAAATTCAAATCCATCAACTATTTCATGCTTATTGTAATATATTGTTCGCATTTTTACTGTGAAAATAACAATGAATTAATTCTTCAAGTAGCTAAAGCAAAAGAAAACAAAATCAATCTTCAGTGTCATTTAAGCACTAGAAAAAGCATAGTAGTTATTGCCCATTAAGTTGCAAATAATGATGATTTGTGGAAAACGTTGAGGTAAATGAACACACTGACTGAGAATATGAAGAATGATTGGCAGTTGTTTAAGGGAATGGTTGCATTGTTGGGTTGTGGATAGGTTAATTCTGTTTATTTATCGTATGTCAGCAGCACTTGTCTCCTGTCATGCCTTCTTTAAATATTAACTTGCAATGAGCATGTGAGCTGATGGAACATCCTCAAGTGAGCGGGGAACGCCGTTTGACTGCATTAACTCCATTCCGTGTCGGGAAATGTGAGAGAAAAGCTGAAAAGATAACATTTTTGAAAAACGGATGATAGCGGGTGTGGGCAAATATGTCAATAGTCGATAGGAATCACTGTGATGGTTTTAATTACACATTTTTTATCTTAAAATCTGCAAAAAATACATTCACATTACGTCAATATATGTAAATTTTTTTCTGTTCTTAATATATACTCTAATCAATTGTGTTAGTAAAAATTTGACTGCTTTTTGACCAAAAAATGTAAATTGAAAACAGGGTATTAATAATCATAATTCCTCGTAAATTAATTGAAATAAACATTTTGCTAGAACCTTTTCATATGTTCGAATTCTGCCCATTACTCGGTCATGTGAAAAGTGAATATATGTATCTTTGATTAATAGACTATAGAGAATTTTATAAATAAATGTATTAATTATCACATGTATATATTTATATTTATAGTACAAGGTTCAATATTGCAATAACTATACAAATAATTTGGTACATACTTAGGTTGGCATAGCTTCCACGTGGGTGAACACACTTCAAAGCAAAATTTTTTTTTAGCATCAGTTTATAGAAATTAATTCAATGGATTTTATATCAATACAAGATTTTACGATGTCCAAAGAAATTAGCAAATTTAGTGAACTTTTTAAGCAGTCAAAGTGAACTCAGTGATTTATTTACTGCATACTTGCAATGCAAAGTGCACTAGAACAGTGTTTCTCAATTGCCGGTCCGCATCCTTAATACAAGCGGTGTACGAAAAAAAAAATTAAGCATATAAAGCTAATAAGAAAAGAATTCTAATAATATTGTCACCGGTCCGCGTAAAAAAACAGATATTTTCCGGTCCGAAGTGAATTTTGGGTTGAGAACCGGCTCAGAACTACTGCAGTTGATTCATACGAATAAATGTAAAATATACGGATTATCTATATTTATATTATATCAAAAAAAGATTCTAGGATGAGTGATCAAGAGATACGCAGGAGTGTAGTGACGCGCCAGGGTGGCGCCTAGGCTTGTCTTTGACAGCCAGGGCGCCGCCTAAGCACTTTTTTACCAAATGTATCACATAAATTCAACGAAAAATGCTAACTTTCACTGGTTTGTGTGAAGTATATGAAAAAGAAATACTGACGGCTGCGACAAATGGTTTGTCTTGCGAGAAAGACCTATTTGGCACTACACTCTAGGAGGTACGTTTAAATATATATACAGTGAAATCTCACTTAGACGAACACCAAATGAGATCAACTGTGCGTGTGCGTTGAAGAAGGGTATTCACCCGCTTACGTCGGGAAAGGCTCACGCGACAGACAGAAAATTGTTCTTTGACTTTTTCATGTGTGTTCATCCGAGTTTTCTAAAAAACTCTCAAACTTTTAAAATTGCTTTCATGGAAGTTGTTTTGGTTTCCTTTCATGTCAATTGTCGCCTATAATCTATTTTGTGATTTTGCCTAGATTGTAAGTTTTGTAGAAAAGGCCGACTCTCACCCATAGGTGTTTGCGAATTAATTCAGGATTTTTAAAACCATCTTTGCCACATCAGAATAAGGGAGTTAACCGGAAAACATGTTTTCTAACCCCATTATTGTTATTTTGTTACAATGTGGCTGTTAAAACTCACTTTCCAGCTAGGACAGTCTTGTGCGTTGCCAGGGAGAATAGTTTTTGGTGGATTTATCATTCAATTCATATAATCTGCAGACAGCGGTGTTTTTATTGTCTGTGCAAATGGTATTTCTCTTCGGTCTGTCCGCTGAGTATTTTTGGAATGTTGAGACCTGGTTTGTCTTTCCAGAATGCATTTATATTACTCTTTTCTCTTTGTCGGTTCATATTTTTTAACGTGGCTTTAGATAAGTCACATATTAGTTCTGGTCCAATAAAAGAAGCTTTTGCACCCTCTATTGCGAGTGCGTCCGCTCTGATGTTCCTTGATGTTCCCAGACTGGGGTGGGCCTGTTCCCTCTTGCCAGAAAATTCAAATGGGTTAGTTATACACAGTTCAGGCAGTTATACACGAGCGTAGATGAAATATAAATGAAAGCTTATTTAGGTAATTTTTTTATTAAGAGATAGGCAATAATTAAAAATAATCATATTTTTCGAACTGGAAACTGTTTGATCTCGTTATCGTAGAAAGTGAGAGGCGAATATGAAGGCAGTCGCTCAAGAACGTGTTCACTGCTCCTTAATCGGCTAAATGCTGTTCTCCCATTACCTCTTTGAGTGAACCAAAGATGTGAAAGAATTCCCGGCACCCTGACTCTGACAACTTTGTCGATTATTATGTTCTCTCAACACACCCTTCCCCCCCGCCAATGGAAAAAATATAAAAGCTTAATAATATAAGATTTACGACCTAAATGCTTTTCTTTCTATAAATTACCTAGAAATAAAATGATTTTCTCTCTACATAAATAATTTTTTATTTCTATATACTATTGAAGTTTACCTAGATTGACCCACAGCAAACCACAAATCCACAACAGCTGCTATTGCCGCTATGTTAAAATTTCATGGCGGTACTTTGCGATTACTCCATGCTTTCGGCATGCTTACATTTTATAATGGCAATGAATTCATTCATTAACTTATACCAATCAGAGTTCTCAATTCACAAAGCTCACAATAAACCTGGCTGCCCTCTTGGCACCCCTAAACATGGTAATACCAGGGCGGACCGCACCCTCCCTCCCTTTAAACCACCACTGAATCAATTAAAATCACTGTTTGGGAGTCGAAAAAAGCACTTCACATAATTTTCCCTACTGACAAACACGTTTTGGATTTAATGAGTGGGGTTGCTCGCCTTTTCCTTGCCATTTCATGTTGGCATGCTTAATGGGGGGGGGGGATTGAGCTCTTCCATTAGGAGACGTGAAACCCAACTGGCGGGCATTCTACTCAATTCGAGCTCATCGGCTATAATTTTTGGAGGAATTTCATCCGTGATGCTCGTGCGGAATTCGACGATCATCGTTTCTGGATCTTTGGAGAAAGTTGTATGCTAGAGCTAAACACAGGGCTGTAAAAGAGTAGATTCACCAAACTATATATTTATATATGGAATTCTGTTAATTCTGTTATTTTTGTTATCTCTTTTGACAGAATTCTTGTTCTTCTTATGGTATAACAGGTATGTCTTACATCCATAAAGACTCAAATTCATAATTAGCATTACTTACAAACATTTTATAAACATTATTTTTTCGGTAAACTCCCAGTTCTAAATGGCAGCTATTGCAAATTAATATTATACGTTGTTGAAACAAGTTGATATTGGCCTTCTTCTATAATAGTGGCATAGTCGAAAATTTGTCTTAGAAAGATTTTTAATGTTAATTGTTTTAGTAGCTAAAATATAATATTAATATAAATCAAGCAATTTTTAAATACTATAAGTAATTATTACTTTATAAATTTACGTATTTCAAATAAAACTTTAGTCATACATTTCAAATTATATTCTATAAAGAGTTGTCTAAAATTTCCGGATTCATGAACACTTAATAAATTATTTTTTTTACCTCTCTTACAAAATGATTTAAAGTGTGTTCTGCTTGTAATGAAAATAAAATCAAAACGATGATTTATTTGTCAATTGGTAATGCATTATTGTTATACTAGTTTGAAACCTATGTAAGGCCATATAGCAATTCCAATTACCCGAACTCCGACTATCCGAATTGCTTTCAGAATTAAAAAAAAATATATATACATATGTCGTAAACGTACTGCGATTCGCAAAAATAATGATTTTGTCTTCGTGCGACAGTTTTAGCTTGATCGAGATGTTCAACAAGCAATGATTTTTATTTACAGTACGATATGTATATTTAATGACTAAAGTACTTGCTAAAGTACAGCTTTTTCATTTAATTAATTAAACGCTCTTTTTCTTTGTAAATGCATATTTTATTTTCTCTAATTTTCAACGAATTTTTGGTTATCGGAATGGGGTCCGGTTCCAATTGATTCGGATAATTGGAGTTTTACTGTATATATAAAACGTTTCTATCCAACGAAGGTGCTTTTCACTGAGTGTCGCGCACATGTTGGGAGCAAACACCTTGCTTATAACACAAAGAAACCGATTTTAGATGAAGTTGGGGGGTAACCAGAATGATGACATGCATTTACTAAATTCACTAAATTGAACAATAGCGTATTATTTTATTTATTCATTTACATTGATTGCCCATGACAACATCATTACGTCTTATTACAACGTATAAAGTTTTTTGTAAAGTTGCCAAATGTTTATACTTTTCCATTTACTCAAAGCACTGACTGCTTAAGTGCGTACCTAGCGTAAGTGACACTCTAGGCAGACGAACAATTTTGCCGCCCCCTGTTCAACTTACTAAAACTATATATTAAAACTACTCATTTAGGTTTAAGACATGTTGGTACCCAGTTCGAATTTTCTCCCAGCACCCGGTCTGGGTGCCCAGTAAGAAATCCGCAGTAAGAAATGAACAGTTCACAAGCCGGGTGTATTTATTTCAGCACCGTTCTCCACTCCCCTAGAATTTAAAAAATGCAGTTTTATATCCTTCTAATTCTCTCAGCCCCTCTCTCTTTCCTAAATAACAAATAATCAGTTCGCCGAGTGTCGCCCCTGGCCTATTGCCGCCCTGCCCTCGGTACGCTTTTTTGCTTAAGGAATCCTAAGGGGCCAACTTTCGATTAATATTTCAAAGATTCTCTCTCATATTAAATACTATAGCACAACTGAAAACATTACCAAATTGTAATTAAAATTAACTATATTTAGATTACAAGATTACAAGATCACTTTCTAGAATGGTTACGCCCTTCAATAGACATTTAAAATATCATCTAAAGAATGAGTTATTTTTCGTTATTCCTGATATCTAATTAATACAATCATTGTTGTAGATTACAAATTAGTAAAGAGAAGCATAGTTGGTTATATCCCCATAATCATATTATACAGTTTGTCATATATGGTCAAGAGGCATGGTCATAAGATACCAAATATTAATCATTCTTACAAATTTCAAAATCACAAATAATTTTATCATTGTTTTAGGTGAGTCTTCATAGTTCATCCTAAAAAAAAACAATAAAAATAAGATTTTTAACGTAACTTTAGTATATTATTTGTATAGGTAGTGCACTGGTAACCCTAAGTCCCGAATGCGGTATTAATATGTAGTCAGCCGTGGCGCGGCGTCCGCGACGCTCGGCGCTCTCTTTCTCCCCGCCGGCGTCGCATGTCTGGAGGAGTCGCGCATCGGGCATGTGCAAGGCGCTTAGCCTGTCTCGACAGTCAACGGTCTCAGCACCTTACGCGGAACACTCTTGAATCAACTCAGTCGGTTCGCGAAGTTAGAGCGACGCAGTTCTATTGCTGTTTGTTACGGACGCGCAAGTCTCTCAAGCCTGCGTCTGTGCTTGAGTCAGTCGGGTCTTCATTGCTGCTTTGCTAGTTACTTAAATATCGAGAATCGCGTGTTCGCGCACGTCTCCGCGTACTCTTCTTGCATGCACTCTCTTCGCCTTTCGGCGCCAAAAGAAGGAATCTTTTGTATGCAGAAAGGAGCTTATTTTTTTGTTGCCATCTATCCCCACGTGCGCGATTTGTGGGCCCGATACCAGTGATCAGCTCGTTTTCCTTGTATTGCACTGAAGGACGTATCGGACATACATACTTAAAAGAACTCACTCATCAAGTACAAAAACAATTAACAAAGGTCAGTAAAACGCACTTGTTTATGTTAATTTTTCTACTCATTCAAGACTAGGGAAGCTAGATATGCGAGTTGCCTCTTCTTCTACTTGAAAGCAAAAAAAATCATTCTTGCCTTATGATTGAATCACGATTTCAAATCGAAGGTGATTTATCGCCTAAAGTGTTTAAAACCTGACTTGTTTGCTGGCTAGATCGCTTCAATTGTGTTTATTATTAAACATGTCGGTTTGCATTTGGCGATATGCTGTCGACCAGAGTGCATATATCGAAGGTACATGCTTATACATCATAAGTAAGTTGCATTTGCACGCACTCGGCGCGAAGAAACAACAAACTTAAGTTACTCGCGCTTTGCGAATTCCTGTTAGATTGCAATGTTTTGCAAATGCGCATAAATGTCACACAATGCAAATGATTAGTACTTACAACGTAATCTGATTATTCGATTATTTAATCAAATCAATAGCATGTATAACAATGTCAGGCGCATTGTTCATTCAATACACGCAATTGTATAATGCAGAATAATTAACAATCAGGTATACAATCGCAAAGAAAGAATTCGGTATATAGATACTTGAGAATTGATTCAACAAATATTTGCGATGAGGTTTATATAAATAAGTCATGATGTGATGACTGCTTTTGTTATAAAAAATAGTCGTAGAATTTTGAGGTCTAAAAGTATTGCTTGTCATTGATAGTTTTTCAAGGACTTATTGTCAATTTGTGAAAATTTATGAATTATTGTAATATTTGTAATTAAATGTATGAAATCATAAGATCTTTTAGAACAGTGTTGCTCAAACTAAAATTCTCTGCGGACCGGAAAGGCTGTATTTTTTTACGCGGACCGGGTGCAATTTTATGTTTCTTTGATTATTAGCTTGATATTTTAAAGTTTTTTGCGGGGGGGTTATATTAGGGTAGCCGACCGGCGGTTGAGAAATATTGTTCTAGAAACAAATACTAATGGTTGCAAACATATTTGTTAATACAAGAGTAAACTAGTAATGTTTACAAGGCTATCTCATTTAGTTTAGTTTAATCTTTTTACAATTCCCAACAATTTTCTTCAAATTACAAAAATAGTGAATTTTTTTTATTAAGACGTCAAAAAGACGTCTGGGGCCTAGCAGAAGTAATTTACAAGAAAATGTGTACTTCTTGCACCGCTTTTTGGTGATAATAGCGAAATTATTTTTATAAAAAATACAAAAATTGAACTGTTAATAACATATTGAAGATATGGTAAAAAATACATTTTGACGCAGTTTGCATATGCTTATTGTTTGTTCAAATTATAATTAGTGAGCAGTGTCGGATTTACGCAATTTTATCAGTTTTTATAAACTTTTATTTAGAAAATTAGAGATTTAAAGAAAAATGCATTCATAATGAGAATAAAAAAAGGTGCAATCGATAAAAATGCCAAATCTCTGTAATTTAAGCGAAAATGTTTTCATTAAACAACTATAAGATTTTTACCAAAATAAAATTGGTTAATTATATATTATGCTGTTGTTGTATTCATAGAAATAAGTCTCGTAAATTTATTTTAGGGATGTTTCGGTTAAAAGTCAAGCAAAAGTTTACCAAAATGTAAACAACCATCATCATAAATGTTCATTCTTCATTCATAGATAATCAATGCGGCACTTACGTTGGTATAGGATATTAGGCAATTTTGTTCGAAAATACGATAAGCTAGTATTGAAAATAGTTTTCTGCAATGAATATACCTGAATTTATTTTTATATTACTTAATACTATTTTTTGCATATCCGTATTGTTTTCTTTTATATAACACGAAGAACAAGCAAAATAAATTTAAAAAAAAAAAAACGAATTGCATTATCAACTTAACACGACTGTTTTTTATTACTTCATATATAGTTTTTTTTACTTGCCGTACACGTGCAAAATGTGTCTATTTACTATATACATATCGTTAAATTATGCCACTTTTTATAAACATTTCTATTAAAGCAAATTATATCACGTATTGGATTTGCATTCGACTACACTGTCTGTCGAAAACAATAGCGAAGATTTACCAGGCATAGCAAGCTTTAATAAAATCGCTTCCTCGTGGTATTTACTTCGTCTTTGGGCTAATATACAACTTCCTTCTTTATATAATTGTGATGAATTCGGCGAGTAGTAAGTAACCGCTCATTGAAGTTAACCAGCAGGCTAATCATCAAACATAATCGTCATAACAATTAGCATTCGCGTTAATTTCATTCACAATATTCTGATCAAATCTTCAGATTGTTGTGTTAAGACTTCTGTTTACAGAGGTTAACACAGAAAATTGTTTAACTTTGTTTTTATATAAACAATCGCTTAACATTTAATTTAATTAGATACCGATTTACCAATTAAATTAATTACATAATCTTCTTTTAATTTAATTAAAGTTGTTCTTGTTGACGTACCGTGTTTCTGTATTTCTCTTTGTTGAAGTTTCACCGTTTTACGTTACCACATACGCTTTTCTCAAATATTTACAAATATTCACAAAATGTGCATTTAATTAGATAGCAACAGTGATTGGAAATGACTGTTTGCGCCGCATGGAAATGCATTGAAAGAGGTCAAAAATAACATAAAAGTCATGCATGTTTATAAAGGCCAGCATGTAATGCACGAAGCGGAGAGATATCAGGGACACGGTGGAAATATATTTTTAGTTTGGGACGATGAGACACCTCTTCACTTTTACAGGCGTCGCATATGAGCATTTCTTACATGGTGACACTATGACTATTTACGAAACGGACTACATGTCTGCGCTATTAATTATGGCCAATTTGCTAAATTTGTTCTCTGTCCTTTTAAATAAGCGAATATCGTTTACAATCGAAAGGTTAGTATACATGGTTTGAAGTCAAAAGTCAATGTTCCCGTTATAGACATTAATACTATTTTTAAAATCAATAAGAAAATCAAGTTATATACTATATGTCTATACTTTTAGAATCATAAATTCATATGGATTTATTTTCCAGTACACTCTGTATGTAATCTTAAATTAAAACTAAGGACACATGCTTCATTTGATCCGCAATTGGAATTAAACGAATGCTGGAATATAATCGTTTAGTCAGCGAATTCCACATGAATTCGCACTAGCTACTTGGAAGTTTATGGGTAACGGGAGCTGCATACAGATTTTATAAGCCTTATTTTTAATAACACTTGTAAATGAGTAAAATACAAAGTTTTCCCTTCGACTGAATACTCTTAACAGGGACACTTTCATCAGAGCTGTATGTCAGAATCGCTAAAGCGCTGCGCGCTGCGACGATGGTCACCATTGTTCTACATAATGTGCAGCATCATTTTTAAAGCGCGTAGTGCATCGTTTTGGCCTGGTTAATCTGCGTTGCGATTATGAAATTACCAAGCCATGTTGTGTATTTTGTCGAATAAAATTCATACATAATGGATTACGACATTCGATTGTTTCGACGAAAATCGTCATTGCGCTTTTTGCGAGAAGGCGTCGGCGGTTCAACTCTACACGTTTTTTGGCAACGAAAGTTACTCCACATTGTTATGCAATAACGACACTTTGTGAACATGCTTCTTGCGTTCCTGTGTGCGGAAATGCCATCAAGTGAACAAAAGACGCATCAGCTTGGTTTGCCATGTGTTAAATTAATGACTATTATGATTATCATCAATACTAGTCAATTGGGAAATTAATAACAATCTCTCGTTTATTTTTGAATAAATTTGTTTTGTTACTTTCAACTGAAAAGAGCTTCATTGTAGTACTGTGAAGAGTACTACGATGTCAGTACTTCGTGCTGTTCGAGGGCTGTTGCTTGATACTGAACTAGCTATAAGCCTAAAAGTTTGTGTCATTCAATGCTATACGGCAATCTAACTTCTCCCCTTCACGTGGTTTTGTTTACCCCCTCTCTCATGGTTCGCCGTTTAGTCTCACAAGATGGCGCGCGCGCGCAGCAGACTGCACTTAGTTGCATCGTTTACGTGAATTTCGTATTATATAAATGTATTTGATATTCGTTAAAACGATACTTGATCTCTTCTATTAACTAACCTTTGTGCATCCTACCACACAACACTTAAATGCTAGAATTAATTTCGAGCATATCCGAGGTCCGTTGTGAGTGACATATAGATTAAATAGAAATAAAAACTTATACTCTAAAATTATTGACTATAATTTACCTTATAATATGGTTTAAGTTTAAATTTAGCTATTTTCTAAATATTCTTCCTCCTCTCTATGATATATGCTCACTCCTTCTGACGTTACTTTAGATTGCTGTATTCATAACATTTAGGTTCAGTTCTTGGTCATACAAACTGCATCAACAAAATATAAAATTCTATAATTTAATAATAAAACAAATAATTCTCTTCGTGTCTAAACTACCAAGTAACTTTGAAACTTATACTTAAAAACAATTGTTCTGTTTATAATATTAATATTGATATATCCATATTATAATGGTACAAATTTTTATAAAAGCGATAACTTCTAAATTTGACATAAGTGATACAAGGAAAGTGAAAACAGATATTGCATTATAAAACACAAAGATCAAACTTTGAAATTTTTGAATTGACGGATAGTGCGACTACATATTTATGAATTCGCTTTTATAAACAACGATATAACAATAAAAATATTATATTTATAAAAAGTAATATTAATTTTATTTTATTTTTCAATTCTTTACATTTTTATGTAGTTATTGAATACCCAAAGAGTCTTAGCATAACTATACCTTTGTACAGCACAAGTAAGAGGCATATTAATTGTATCCAAGCGTTTACGGTTCAGTGTCATGGAATAGATATCGAAGTAATATGTATGTAATAAAATAATCCAGTCCATTAAACAATGCTATTTCCAAATATTACTCATTTAAAATTCCTAACAAATGTAAGTTTTTTATGCTGATTCAGGCAAAAGCTTTACACATATTTTACATATAAATATATAAGATATTTGCAACTCTAATCTGGTCTACACAAGTGATTAGCATTTCCGTCGTCGCTATCATCCAGCTATCCAGTTATCTGCTCGGCGCGTGACTTCTTTGTTGCTTGGTTTTCAAACCTTTTCCGACTAAACGTTGTTAAAGTTAATAAATTCATTCTTTCTAGCTAATCAGAGTGATGTATACGTAAATATGCTAGAACGTCGGTAACAAGTATTCAACAACAACAACCGGTTGATAATTCTAATTACAATATTCCGCTTCCGTTTCTTCGGCGTTGTATAAGCGGCGTCTTGCCGTGCTGTAGGGAAGCATATATGAAATTGAAAGTCGAAATGAAACTAAGGAGTATGGAGTATCTGTGATATTCGCAACCGTGTATTAATCGTTTAAACTAGGTGTATCATTATATAGCATTTATATCTATACATGTTTGAATGTATTTATTTACGTTGTTGTTCTGTCGACTAAGAATTTCAATTATGTTATGAAATTTCTGCGGGTAATCAATGTTCAAATACATAATTCAATGATCGATGTATATGAGTATGTGAATACTATCAACGCGTAATGAAAATAAAACATTCCACTTCCGTAATTTTCGATAATCTCATTATCGTTACATTATGGCTTTTATTTTGCGGTTAGACATTTAATAAATAGGGGCAGATTGGTTAGGTTTCCTGCTGGCAATTGCGTGAATTCAATAAAAAATGTTGTGTATAAAATGAAATAAATCGTTTTTATTTAATTTAAATTTATAATCTACAAAAATACAAATTGTTTCATGATTTTTGTGTTTTTCTTGATTATGCTTATGATATTAAGTAATAGCATATGTACTTGTATATTATACATCAAGAATTTTACTACGCGTGCATTTGGAGGTCCTCTGCTTGGTTTATTGTCGAATATAGATAATACGTTAAATTTGGCATTAGAAGTGAAATCAATTTGATAAAATGGTAGGCAGCTGCGCCCTTACAGAGTATCACTTTAGCATACGAAGTGCTCGCAAGGAAAATCATAAATTAACTTAAGAATTAATTCGCATGACTCTGTTGTTTTTTATGTGATTTTATTGATGTTTCTATTTTGCGATCCTTGTTCAATATGTTCATAGGTACTATTGATGCTATGTATGTCTAAATGCTGGTAGAAATGCATTTTGTATGTTTAATGTGTCAACAATGCAACAAATATTCAACAGTTTTACTACCGTATTCAACTCCTTGGATTGACTAGTGCGTAAGGCGGTTTAATAATCAAGAGCGCGAAGTTGACGAAACAAGCCGAAACCGAGTGAAGTCTGAGTTCTCTGAGGAACCTAAAGGATTGTCGAAATATTGGGTAAATACAAAAAGCATTAGGAATAAAATGCACATAGTAATTGGTGCGTATGTCTCGAATTTAGATTTAACATAGATTTATATTTAAATTATCTTCTTGATTCGGTGCGTTTATGTGCCGAATTTAAGGTTCTAAAATTTACAGCAAAGCCAACATTAAATCATTTAGTATTTGAGGTTAGCAACACTAAAATAACCTTTGGGCTTTGGGTTTTAGTTGTTCTCCACCACAACTTTGAATCGCGTCGCCAAGGTAGTTTGGACCTTTTGGACATGTAGACATCAAATTTGAACTTACCTGTCATTTTTGTTTCGGAATGCGCATGCGTTAACTTGGATTTGTCCTTAGAAGTTAAAAGTTTGCCAACTTTTGTTTAGTCTACCCTAAATCTAAGTTAAAAAAAGTTTTGGAAGTTTAATGAAAGAAGTAACGAAATTTTAAATGCATATACCGATGCAAAGCGAACTTTATGTTTCGCCAGTGGTTTTAAAAGTGAACGATGGAAAGTGCTTCTAATATATGCCACAGTTAGATCTGCACTCTGCATTACTGTGCTTACAATCAAACATATGTGCAAAGCATAGAAACGGCAAAATGTAGTCAGTAATGAGCTGATTAAATTAAATTCGCTCAAAACGTCCTAAATAGTTACAGTTTCACCGCAATGTGTTTTATACTAATGCTAAAAACATTAACAAAATAAAATTTCTTCAATTTTGCTTTCGATTACTACAGTAAACATATCCTTAGCTAATTGGTCAAAAATGAATTGAATTAGTTATACATATAGAATCATTCGAATTCATTTAATAGAAAGTAAAATATGACTGCTTGAATTTATTGGCGCGAGTGCATTCATTATTCATGAAGCTGCTCGTCTGCGCGTTTTCGTCTTTCAAGGTTTGTTGTGGTGTTTCCTAGCTAGTTGATGTAGATTGTAATGTTAGCATTATCACAATTGGTACATAGCATATTGTGCACTTCAAATATTTGCAGTCTATAAAACGCAGTGACTAAAACGTACTTTCGCGTTGATAATCGCGTTTCCATGTTAAGTTGACGGCAGTAATAAAGCAGGCCCCCGACAAAGAGTGATCTTAGAATTTGTGTTCAAGCTCACTGGATGGATGACTCACTGTATTTCTGATGCGACTTGGCGAGTAGCGTGTCGTTCTAAAGTTAACTTCCCACACGGCCAGACGCTTCTTTTTTATTTATAATTTAGATTTCTCGAAACTGGTGACTATAATATTTGGTTGAGAAGAACAAGAACAATTAGTAGACAAGAAGGCATATAACACATGAAACTGAAGCAACTGTTATTTAAAATGCAATATCACTACATATTATATAAGTTTTAAGAGCAAAAATGAAAGCAAAAGCATTTATCTTTCATATTGTTTTATAAAACTGAATAGCAATATATTTTCTATGGTTTAGGCCGTTTCGGGCATGATAGAATTTTTTTGCATTTTTTTTTCAGACAAGGGCACTGGTTTCTTCTTTTCGCTCTCTGAACAATCATGATCTCTGCTATTTTTATCACTGTTGGTTTCATCGTTTCTTATGAATAGTATAGGGATCCCTTTTAATGTTTAATGTTAATGCTGAACGTGGTACCTTACAAGTTGGTGACCAAACAGCCATTGTTTGTAATGTAAAAGTGCTGATGTTATTTCCAATAATTTATTTTTTATCACATTTGGGGTTACGTTCATTTCATCACAATATTTATAAATTTAGTCTCAAATTTTAATTCGCCAACTCTAACAATTTTTGTGGATAATATTTGTCTAGATTGGTCTAGACATGGATAAAATAAGCGAAGTACTTTAAAGAAAATATCAAAGTGCATAATAGGCAAATCTATAGTCTTGCAGAATGTTTTTCTGCTAACAGTACTTACTATTAGATTATAGATATATAATTTTCTTATTCATCAAAAATAAATTTACCGACGTGAAACTCATTAAAATACTGACTAAATTCATTTTCTTCAGGTTAACTTCAGGTTTTTTACTAGATGAATCAACTTTGTCTAGTAATTTCTTGAGCAGTTCAGCTTCTAGCTTTTACAAAGATTATAGTCTTCAATTGCTGAATTTTCATAAACGAGAAGCTAGTGAACCGTAAAAATATTTTTCTTTTGCATACTATGATATAATATTTCATTCACAGACATTGTTATCACTAATTTTGATTATTACTAATTATAATCAAATAATTCCGACCATAAATATAAACAAAAGAGCATTCACACCTTTTACGTCAAAATACAAGAACTGAAAATGCCGATGAAAGTCTATTGTGAGATGCGTTTGCAAGTTTTATTTCTATTAGGACAATATAATTTTGTTTAAACTTTATACTACTGCGCTCTTTATGCTAACGGAAATTGTGGCGTGGGGACCTCGAAGAACCGTAGGTAAGAAATGTAATCATATGGTAAGTTTTTTAGATATATTGATTTCGTATATTGGCCGAAAGGGCATTTTCCACGAAATCCTACCAGTTGTTCATAGACAGTTATAGTGTTATGGGGAATATAAGAAGTTTCGGCAAAGTCCCCCCATAGTTTACAAATTCCTTGCTCTACTTTGAGATAATATACACGCGTTCAGATATGGATTTAAACAATTTACAATATCAGAATTACTTGTCGCGACTATCGCCGTAAAACACATAAAAAACGGATGTCACTTATTGGTTTTCAGAAATAAATGATACACATTAACAACGGCATGGGTTCAACAAAAGTTTGCAGATATTAACTACTAAAACAAACTGTTATATATTTTTGTAGAAGAATGCGTTGAGGAGCAGAGTAACGTCGTACTTTAGAGTTCGTTTTAGACTAACTTTATTTGACAATTATTAGAGCTTATATACAAGAAAACTTATAA
>JARJDU010040166.1:0-13552 GCA_030264695.1 Lissagria laeviuscula
GTTGAACCGGGGCTTTTCTATTTTTCTTCAAAATTGTAGGAAAAACAATCAAACGACTTTTTATTTGCTTTAAAATGCGCCATCTATTTATATCTTTGGTTTAATGATTATCAAGTTTTTAATTTAATGTTATCGTTGAATTTTTGCAAATTAAGATTGAAATACTATAACTATTTAATTTTCAAGACATATAGGATGCGACAGAAATAACTTCCTCATTTTAAAGGGGTGGTCTTGAAGGATAATACATTTTTGAAGCCGTTCTCGGAAGTTTTCCATGACTTTTACTATCATATCGGGCGATTTATTTTCTTCTATTTCTACTCAAAGGCTTTGGTGGTTCGCGAAATATTTTGCCGGTTTTGTGTGCAGTTCCCTTGCCACTGCATTTGGCTGATATAAGTCTGTGTAACGTTTTCTGTAGGATTACTTGAAAGCCGAGATTTACAAAAATTGTCTTCGGTTCTTGAACCAACTAAAGGAGACAATTTTATTAGAAATTAAAAGAACAAAAAAAATTGCTCGATATGATAGTAAGAGTCACTTCTTTTGGAAGATATACTTTTTAAAGGGATGGAATTAAATGCACATTAATTTAAATCCTATTCACACAAATAAAATTAATTTGCACACAAAATAAATAATTTAATCAACCAAAAAAAAATTCCAAATCAGTAAAATGTATTCAGCATAAAAGAAACCATTGTGTGAAAATGCATTTTGACATTAATTTGGATATTTTGAATATAGTACCACGCAAACATTAATTCGAATACTTTGCACTTTAAAAAATGTAAACTTTGCACTTTAAAAATGTAAACTTTGCACTTTAAAAATGTAAACTTTGCACTTTAAAAATGTAAACTTTGCACTTTAAAAAAATGTAAACTTTGAACTTAAAAATGGATATTTTGCTTTTTAAAAGGTGAGAGTTATTTCTGCCGCTCTCTGTGTAGTTTAGTTTTTAAATTTACATTATTTTGCCGCAAATTTGTAATAACTTTTCTTCTGGAGTCTTAAAACACTAAGGCATAATGTTTTTCTTCTATAACTTACTAAAATATACGTTAAAATTATTACTAATTAAAGTAGAGTACGGCTCAATATTTAACAACAATTCGTAAGATACGGAACGTTTTGTGTTGATAAAATTCAATTTTGTCGAATATCATTTAGTAAAGTCTTTGGTGGTAGTTTATGGAAATGCAAATTTATAAATTAAAATACATTTATAAGTTCTCAAACAACGATTCATAATAAATTCTTGTTAGTATTATTATTATTATTTTATTTTGTGTTGGAGTCCATTGAATTGTCTGTCAGGCAGACAAAGACATAATGTATTAATAGAATTAATCATATGCGACTTCTGTAAATTTGCATTTGGTATAAACAGGCAGTTTCTTTTTGATATGTTGACGAGAAGCTACTATTTAGTAGTTCAGAAAATACAGATTTTTATTATTATCTAATGATATTAGGATCTGATATAAATAATTATTCATCTTAGAATATTCTAGGCAACACTAGAAACTAGAGGAAAGAAACCTTTAAGTTATGCAATTACTCGAAGTTGAATCAGATTGCTTCTGGTGTTAGCTTAAAGCTTGTTTATATGCTCTCATGTCCAACTTGATTAAACATTTTGGGTCTTTATAAAATATGGATGTAGGAAAAAGGGTGTGCATCATGTTTGATGAATCGGATACGCGTTAAACACACGTTAAACTGCTAGTAACATTATGAACAGGGTTGCTCAACGTCATTCTAAGCCTACAATCGTTTAATTAAGTTTTCAATTTTTTGATATAATGACAATTTATTAGTAATAATTTTTAATTATTAGAAGCACAACAAAATTTAGCAAAATATGTGAATAGAATATATCATTTATACAATTAAAGGATATAAGTTAATAACTTGCAAATACAGATTAGAATTTTCCGTTAAAAGTTGTCGCGCTTTGCAAAGTTACAGCTACGCTGTTTAAAGTTGAAATAAACATTATAAGAAAGGCAATTTATTATCGTGTGGTTAATGCAAGTATGAAGGTCTGAAATTTATAAAAATTGAAATTTTTACAAAATAAAAATAATTGTAGTTTCGAAATGAATTTAGGTGAAGACAAGAGTGTAGTTCCAAGGAGAAAAAGAGGAGAAATTGTGTATTTGCTCGCCAATACATAGGTTTTATTCGATTCTCGAGCATTAAAAACTTGATACACAAAAAAAAATCAGGATGTTGGACAAGCCTGATTGAGAAATTAATCTTCCTGGTATATAATTTAGCGATTTGCGTGTTCATTCTTTACGGAAGTTTACTAAACATTGTTGGATAGATACATACACGAGTAGAGACACTAGACACGCTATTACAACGCATTTAGTAATGAGAAGTATATTTTATAATAAATAAAGTAAAACGAAATGTGCAATCGATATTAAGCATCAAGTTATGTGGTTAATACATTATGTCATCTAACGGTTTAATACACATGTGAATTTCACTACTGAATGCGTTTTTAGCACAATTAGCCAAGCAAGATGGTAAAATCATTATTTTACGATTTTGTTTGTTTACAAATAATCCAATGTTTGTATGTTTTTCTCATTCCTTGTTCATGATAAATTCACTTAATAGTTCTATCAAGCGTTCAATTTGCTAAGTTGATAAACTGATATGAATCTACTTAATACTTAAATATGAGCATAATTTTTTTAATAATGAGAAAAACATCTAGCATACACACAAACACATGTACATAATTATTACATAATTGTTATGATAAAAATTAATGCAAAACAAACACATTATGTATGTAAATATACATACATGCATACATACATTAATTACTATAAAGTTGCCCACCCATGTGGGAATTAAATTAAAACTGAATAATTCTTATCAACCAAATGTTTTGCATAATTTTTTTTCATATTTAAATTGTATTTATATATACCTGAATGTTGGGATAGGGTACCCTTGCTTCTCGTACACTGTGGCGGGCATATTACCAAAAAATTTCAAAATTTAATAAATTTATCACAAACATTAACAATGCAAATGTTGTTAGAAAGAAATTATGAATGAAATACAGAATCAAAACGCGCTACTTATCCTTCTTTCCTAGTTTATTATTTCCTTGTACTTATATAACTCTCCTTTGAGTGGGTACCCTGACCTAGAAACAATATAACTCAACCATAAGCACTAAATTCATATTTAGAACCGGTTGGAAGCGTCTTGCCAAAATTCTCCTTCGAAGTGAAGAAGGAAAATCGTTATCCTGTTGGCCAGAATTTAGATCTGTTATGTCCAGCGCAAGGATTCCCAATTCCCAATAGGAGGTAATCCTTAAAATTGTACCCAACATTACTTTTAACATAATAGCAAGTATCAGAAGTTGCTTGAGACCGCTGGTAAGGTTGTTGTTGATTTTTATTTGCCAGAACCTGTCGGCAGCGTCATGCCGAAATTCCCAACCATGGATAGTTCGAGGTCTTTCAAAGGTGTCGCTACGAAAAGCCTCACGTTGCTGTGTCCAGCTCAAGCGTTTCCTGTCCCTTTGATAAGGTAGGGTGTCCCATTCCAACATTAGGGCTTCTTTCTGGCAACATTGCCATTTTTATATTCGTTTGTATCTAGAACCTGTGGGAAGTGTCAAACCAAAATTTCCTACCACCGAAAGCTCGAAAACCTTTAGCGGTTTTATGGGATCAAGTCTTACACTTCTATGCCCTGCACAAGCTTTTCCAGTACCATTGATCAGGTAGATATATTAAATACATTATTTCTGTCTTTTTCTTAAAGTAAGATTATCAAAGTTTAGAGGATCTAATTCATTTCATTGAAGGTATGGTATTTTTTTTTAGAGAAAGTAGGGGTGCCCTATTAATTTAAAGTTTTTGGTTGTACCTGGTTAGTTTCCTATTTTCAGAACCCATGGGTCAAGTAAAACCCAACATTCAAAAATTACCAGCAATTGATGACTCGTCAATTGGATTCACTTTGGCACTTCTGTGTCCAGCTCAAGCTTTTCCAGCACCATTATATAGGTCTGTAAAAAATGAACCAAGGGTATTCTACTTCTACGCATGTTCAAGTTTTAGTTCAGTTTCCTATTAATTTCTCTTTGTTCTTTAATTACCATTACCTGGTTTCATTTTTCTATTGCCAGAACCGGTGGGTACTGTATTACCACGTCTAACCTCTGGTGATCAGTCTCGAACAGCGCACACGTCCACCAATAATAGTGCAACGCTTCTCTGTCCAGCGCAAGCTTTTCCAGTACCATTGTACAGGTACTAGAACATCTTCAGGGTACCCTATCTCTATCCAAGTTTTTATTTAATTTTCTTCCACTATTCCCCATTTGTATTTTTCGTTGTTGCTTTTGTTGTAATCCAGAACCAGTTGGCACTGTAGCGCCAAGATGGACCAGCGGCACGTCCAAAATACAAACTCTCGATGGACGTGCCACTCATACTCTTACGCTTCTCTGTCCTGCACAAGCGTACCCTGTGCCACACTACAGGTAATACTTGCTTTTATTTATCTAAACTCGTCTTTAGAACCGGTGGGTAGCGTAAAACCAAAATTCCCTACAATGGACAAAAGCCGCACCTTTGAGGGTATTGTGCATCGCAGTTTGACGCTACTGTGTCCTGCGCAGGCGTACCCTGTTCCCACTATTAGGTAATAAGCTTTTCTTAATTAATTTTATTTTTGCATGTGAGAACAGAACCCATTAGTAGTACACTTCCAAAAGTCTCCTCCAAGAATAAGTTCGACGTGATAGAATTTTCCTTTGGTTCAACTTTGGGGTTAGTGTGTCCTGCCCAAGGCTACCCCGTGCCACATTTCAGGTTGGTTTATTTCAGTATTATTAGATTATGTTTTATTTCCTGGTAGAACCGATGGGCACAAGACCTCCTACATTGTTCTCTAATGTCAAGGCTACTTGGATTGTGGCACAGTCTAAGATACCATTGGCTATTTTATGCCAAGCGCAGGGATATCCATCTCCACAATTTAGGTTGGTTTGTAGTTTTTGATTGATACGAGTGAGAAAAATAGAGATACTAACAAGGCAAGTCAATTAATTTGTTATGGGGAGATCAAGGGTACCACTTTCCAACCTAGAACCAATCTCGTGGTTAAGGCATTGCTTGGGTTTCCAGAACCAGTTGCGTCGAGACCTCCCAGTCTCCTATTTGACGTAAAGAGCACTACCATTGAAAAAGTCCAGAGCTACGCGTTGTCTTTACTCTGTCAAGCTCAGGGATTTCCGACACCTGCATTCAGGTATACTGTCAATTGCGTAACCCCTTGATTTAATGTTATTGTTTCGGTAGATCCTGTTGGGACTAGGGCTCCGAAATTACTCGCTGATTCCAAGTTACGCTACATTGAACGAGAGGCAGGTTTAGAGTTACCCCTCTTTTGCCAAGCGCAAGGATTCCCTGTTCCAAACTACAGGTATTCCAAATGAACTCATTTTTTTTTGTAGAACCTGTTGGTGTGAAAGCTCCCGTCTTTTCTACCGATAATCTCGCTAATGCTTTCATTCGGCAAGCTGGAATTGCCTTCTCATTGTTGTGTCAGGCTCAAGGGTCACCCACTCCCAAATTTAGGTTGGTTTTTCAATTTCTTTACAATTTATTTAGAACCTTTGGGAACAAAGAAACCCACGTTTTCCAATGACCTGAAAAGTATGGGTTACGAACGATCGATGGGATCGGATCTTTCTTTGCTGTGTCCAGCGCAAGGGTTACCTTTACCAAGTTTTCGGTAGGTTCGATTTGATTAGTTTTGTAATTGCATGTGCCTCCATCATAGAACCTGTGGGTACTAAAAAGCCAACATTCTCCAACGATCTCAAAGTAATTGGTTATGAGAGAAAGGAACGCTCGGATTTTGCACTTCTTTGTCCTGCTCAAGGCTTACCACTTCCAACATTCAGGTGGGTGTCTCAAGATACTAGAAGAAGCTTGATTTTTCAATATCTTTAGAGCCAATTGGGTTTAAAAAGCCTTCCTTTTCGTCAGACTCCAAAGGCTTTATTTACGAGAGAGATGCAATTAGCAGTTTTGCCCTTTTGTGTCCTGCTCAAGCCTTACCCATTCCAACATTCAGGTAACAAATGAATTACTATAATTCTATTTATAATTCTCTTATTGGATAGAACCTGTTGGGTCTAAACCTCCTACATTCTCCTCCGATTCGAATTTATTCTCTTCGAAACGCCCCGAAGGGCTTAGTTTTGCGCTGTTGTGTCCCGCTCAAGCATTACCTGTCCCTACGTTCAGGTAATTTTGTTAAAAATTGCTAAAAACTAATATAGATTGTGTAAAATTCAGAGCCTGTTGGTAGCAAAGCTCCAACATTTTCCTCCGAATCAAAAATATTTTCCTCTGAACGGCGCGAAGGACATTCTTTTGCTCTGCTTTGTCCCGCCCAAGCCCTACCAGTACCAGCATTCAGGTAAATTTTATTTAATTAACACTTATTTTAAATTTGTTGGTATATAGAACCAGTGGGTAGTAAAGCTCCATCGTTTTCCTCTCTTTCGAAAATATTCTCGTATTATCAGCAAGAAGCGGGAAGTTTTGCTCTACTTTGTCCAGCTCAAGCTCTACCTGTCCCATCATTCAGGTAATAATGCAATATGAATAATAAACTGATCGTTGTATTGTAATATCATATAGAACCTGTGGGAAGTAAAGGTCCTACATTTTCCTCCGAATCGAAATCGTTCTCGTACGATCGTCAAGCCCTCACCAGTTTTGCATTGTTGTGCCCTGCACAGGCGCTACCTGTTCCTACATTCAGGTCTGTCCAAATTGCTTTGTACTAATAAAAATTGGTCCCCTGTAGAACCTATTGGACTGAAAACCCCTTCGTTTTCGAACGATGCTACGAGTATTTCTTTGACCCGTAGTGTCGGACAAAGTTTTAGCCTTTTGTGTCAAGCACAAGGGTATCCCTCACCAGCATTCAGGTATGGCATCAATTTGTTTCCCATAATTTCTTATCATAGAACCAATCGGGTATACCCCACCACGATTACCTCCTAAGTCAAAATTGGATGCTGTTCTCGGACGCATAAACAAAGTGGTTGTCTTACCATGTGACGCTCAATCTCATCCACCTCCTGCATTCAGGTGTGTAAATCTATATACATCGACCATTTTAAGACAGTATGCAAGGACTCCCAACATTCAGGAAACCTTAATAAGACCTGTATTAATTCCTTCCTTATTCTAGAACCAACAAATAACATTCCACCGAAAGCCCTAGATCAAAAAATCGGCTTCACCGTTATTTCCGCACCAGAAAATCAGGATGTATTCTTAATGTGTGCAGTTGTTGGGTACCCGGTCCCACTTTTTAGGTTAGTTAATTTTCTCTTATCAACCTTACAATTTCCTTACAGAACCTACAAATAACATCTCACCTAAAGCCCTAGACAAGAAATTTGGGTTTTCGATAATTTCGACACCCGTAACTCAAGATGTGTTTCTAATGTGTGCTGTGGTTGGGTACCCTGTTCCACTATTCAGGTTAGTTAGAGATTAAATATTTTCCTATTTCATTGCCATGTAGAACCAACGGGTAAAATTGCTCCTAAAGTTCCCGGTCAGAAATACGACGGTGGCAAAATCTTATTAAGCTCAATTCACACGACTGCTGTGATGACTTGTGATGTGGTCGGTTACCCTGTCCCAATATTCAGGTAAATAACACTGAAAAATCTATTTTATATGAGAAAATATTTACAGAACCTACCAACAATGTCCCACCGAAAAAAATCGGTACACAATTCGGCGGTTGGATTGTGCTCAACGTCCGCGAAAAGAAAATAGCTTTCATGACATGTCTAGTTACCGGTTATCCGGCACCTAAATACTCGTAAGTTTGTCCCAAGTCTTGGATTTATTACTTACAGAACCTTCAAACAATGTCCCTCCGAAAAAGGACGGTGAAGTATTCGAAGGTTGGAAAGTCCTGCATGTAGCTGATGGTGCGGACGCTTGGCTAAGTTGTCAAGTGACCGGGTATCCTGTTCCTAGATTCTTGTAAGTGCTTTACCCATCCTTAAATGATCAACTCAGCAGGCTCATGATTTATACATACCGATTGATCTCTCACATGCTTATTTATGTATTTTTTTGTATATAATTGGTCTTAATTTCCGGATTGTGTGAGGGTAAAGGTGAGGTTGCATGATAGCGAGAGGTAACTAGGATTCTGTATTTCTTTTGCTATACATAACAACAATTCATCGCTGCTGTTCATAACTTGAAATATTTCCATGTGCTTGGGTCATATTCGGGAAGCTTTATTTACGTGCTATAATTGTCATGCGTTCTAATTTGCTGTACAATGCGTGATAGAGGAAAGGAAAGAAACTAAACAGAATCCTAATTACTGGCTCTTTTCAGAACCAACTAACAATCTTGCGCCGAAATTGGTTGGCGAAAGAACCGCCTGGAAAATCTCCTCTTGGACTTTAAATTCAAGCGTTTGGATTCTTTGTCCAGTTGTGGGATATCCCTATCCTTCTTTCAAGTAAGTTATAATCATATTTTACTCGTTCTAACTACATTCATACCTCGGTTTACCGGACTCCGGCTTTAACGGATAAATTAGAGTTTGAAGGACAGGGTGCTCCCTCTATAGTTTATAGTTTAATGGTTATCAGTCAAGGAAAGCCCCCATATGAACAGCTGATGTTTGCGTCGACCTCTGCGTGCATGCGCGTTTAACGGACAAGGGTCGTCCCTAATTAGTCCGTTAAACTGAGTTATGAGTGTATACGTATTTGAACCACAATGTAGAAGAAGCAAAGGTACACATATTTCTCTAAAATCGGAGATCTTAATCACATTAGAAATAAAATTCAATTTTTAATCAGAACCCACTGGTCAAACAAGTCCTAAGATTTCCGGAGATGGTTGGACTAAACAACAATCAGCATTAAATGTCACAGTTGCTCTGTTATGTGACGCACAATCCTTCCCAGTACCAAAAAAGAGGTAACAATTAAATTGAAAACGCAAAACTATATTCATTAAGAAGCCAGGGTACCCAATTTTTTTGTTTAAATATTAAAAATATAGAGAATTTATAATTAGAACCTACTGGACAGACCGGTCCGAAAATCTCGGGAGGCGGTCTTTCCAAACAGCAGTCAGCTGCTGGCAGCACGGTGGCAGTGTTATGCGACGCGCAATCGTTTCCCGTGCCTAAAAAGAGGTAAAAGGTCTTCCCTCTTGCACTTTCCCTTCTTCCACTCTTTCACTTTTCGTTTCATCGACCATGTTCGTAAGCGGAGGCTGCTGTAGCACGCGTGCGCGCTTTCTAAGACGCAACAGGTGTTTGTCAGCCGTCTCCGCGTTTGTAGGTCGTTTAACTTCCGCCAGCTGTACGAGAAAGCAAACAGGCCACTGGGGGTGTGACCTTGAACGAAACGCGTGGGTCGTGAGTATTTTAGTGAGTACATTGATTTTCCAGAACCAACCGGATCTGTCGGACCGAGGCTCAGCAGTCATACCATTGACATCAAAACAGCTGCGATCGGCAGAAATGTTGTCGCTTTATGTTTGGCACAGGCTTATCCTGTGCCACTCTTCAGGTAAACTAGGATAAGACATAAATTGTCAATTTTATTGTGTATTTAAATATCATATTTGTAAAATCGAGCAATTCAACTAAAATTGATAGTTGCTTCTGAATTGATTAATATTCTTGAGTTAAATACTGAGAATTGCTCGATTTTGGATATTTTTTAGCTGAAAGCTAGCTCAATTCTAATGCAAATTTCTCTTTCAGATGGTACAAATTCCACGAAAATACTAGCCGCAAGCAAGCAATCGCCTTGAACGAACGTGTGAAGCAAGTCGCAGGCACTTTGATTATCCGCGAAGCCAAAGTCGAAGACTCTGGAAAATACCTCTGCGTCGTCAACAATTCCGTCGGCGGCGAAAGCGTTGAAACTGTACTCACCGTTACCGCTCCATTGAAAGCCGACATCGAACCCAAGGTCCAAACCATCGATTTCGGCCGCCCTGCTATCTTCACTTGCAACTTCGAAGGCAACCCCATCAAAACCGTCAACTGGCTTAAGGATGGCCACAAGTTGGATCACACCGATGCCATTCTTCGCATTGAGGCCGTACGCAAAGAAGACAAGGGCATGTACCAATGCTTCATCCGAAATGACCAAGAGAGTGCTGAAGCTACCGCCGAACTCAAACTCGGCTCCCGTTTCGAACCTCCACTCATCAAGCAGTCTTTCGATGAGCAAACCTTACGTCCCGGCTCTACTGCCTCCCTGTACTTATCCTGCAGCGCTTCTGGTACTCCAACTCCTGAAATCACTTGGGAATTGGACGGTCGTCGTCTTTCTAATACCGATCGCTATCAAATCGGGCAATACGTTACGGTCAATGGTGATGTGGTCTCAAATCTAAATATCAGTGCGATTCATACCATCGATGGCGGTATGTACAAGTGCGTGGCAAGCAGCAAAGTGGGTGCTGCTGAGCATCAAGCTAAGATCAGTGTTTACGGTGCACCATTTGTGAGGCCTATGGAGAAGCAGGCTATTGTTGCTGGGGGCACCTTAATCGTGCATTGTCCTGTCGCCGGATATCCTATTGATACCATCGTTTGGGAACGGGATTCGCGTGTGCTTCCTACCATCAAGAAACAGAAGGTCTTCCCTAATGGTACCCTCATCATTGAGAATGTTGAAAGGTCTTCCGATCAAGCTACCTATGTCTGCGTTGCTAAGAATTCTCAGGGACACAGCGCTCGGGGAACTTTGGAAGTTCAAGTTATGGGTAAGTTATTGATTTCCTTTTGTTTATTATTAGGATTAGGTTCTATTTTTACAGGTTTGATGAAGGAGATATCTATTTATGTTTACAATGTTTGATCGTTTCAGGGATTGTCGAATTACTGTTTGCAGGTTTTATAATTTTCAGGCACTTATTGTATGTATTTTGTATAGAAATGTTAGTAGTGGACAGTGTTTTGCTAGTAATGCGGCTGGAAAATCGCAGCTCTAGAGGAACAGCATTGTGAACGCAATTACAAGTGAATGGTACCACATGAATTGTGTACTTTTTAGCAAGGCAAAACCTTCACAATTATACGATCTAACGAATTAATTATGTGTAGTACAACCACAAATTGTAAGCTTCGATTTCGGTGACGAACCAATCAATTCTGGAGATATAACCTCAGTGCAATGTCTGGTCAACAAAGGCGACTTTCCCATCGAAATTGTATGGACATTCAATGGACTACCTGTTGCATCACTGCAAGGTGTAACCACTGCTAAAATGAACAAACGTATTAGCACATTGAGTATCGATAGCGTGCATGCCGAACATATCGGCGTGTATACCTGCACGGCTAGAAACCAAGCCGGTGAAACATCTCATTCTGCAACGCTGAACGTCAACGGTACCATTATCTCTTCACACCTCCCTATGATTTTTGTTTAGTTGCCCCGCAAATCTCCCCATTCTTCTTCGAAGACTCTGCAAATTCCGGAGACACAGTATCTATTCAATGCACAATTACAAAGGGTGACATGCCTTTGAATATTATCTGGACATTAAACAATCGAACCGTCCGCGAGGATCACGGGATAAGCGTGATGAAAATGAAACGTGTTTCTATGCTGAATATCGAATCGGTTCAAGCTGAGCATGCGGGACTATTCACTTGTATAGCAGGCAATCGAGCTGGTGAAACTTCCTATTCTGCTGAACTTAACGTCAATGGTAAATTAATAGTGATTTCATTTTGATTTCTTTTTCGAATGTGAATACTATAGTTGCACCGCAAATCGTCCCGTTCTTCTTCGAAGAGTCCGTTAATTCCGGTGACACTGTTTCCATACAATGCATCATATCCAAAGGCGATTCTCCTTTAAATCTTACATGGACTCTGAATAATCGAAGCCTAGAAAAATCCGATGAAAGAATTGTCATTATGAATAACAAACGTGTTAGTTCGCTGATGATCGAAGCTGTACAGGCTGAACATGCTGGAGAATTTAATTGTCGAGCGAAGAATCAAGCTGGCGAGAGTTCATACACTCAAATTTTGCATGTTAACGGTACATTTAATAGATTTATCTAATTGATGTTTGTATTAGTCCCACCTCAAATATTTCCCTTCGAATTTGGAGAGTCGTTGAATGAAGGTGAAACCGCATCCTTGCAATGCAGCATCACCAAAGGTGATAATCCAGTGAAAATATTTTGGTATATTAATGGAATGCCAGCGAGATCATACGAAGGTGTCTATACTGGCAAATTAGGGAAGCGAATGAGCAGTTTGAGCATTGAAAGTGTCACTGCTGAACATTCTGGAGAGTACACCTGCAGTGCCACAAACATAGCAGGCTCAACGAATTTTACTGCTACCCTTTTAGTAAACGGTATAACATTTTTGCAAGGAATTTCAAGCTTTAGCACGTGTCAAAATTCTTTGGGATTGTTCTTTTTTTCTTTATAATTTATCTGTAGATCCTTACAATTTTTAGTCCCACCACAAATTCTTCCCTTTGACTTTGGCGAAGACGTTCTTAATTCCGGCGAATCTACATCGTTAACATGTTCGATAAGCAAAGGCGATATGCCGATCGATATCTTCTGGTTACACAACAAGAAAATCGTAGAGAGCGGAGATGGTCTGTCAGTAATGCGAATGAACAAGCGCATTTCGACATTGAGCATTGAAACGTTGAACGCTGAACATTCCGGCGAGTACGTCTGCTTAGCGCAGAATGCAGCAGGATCTACCAGACATTCCTCCCAATTGCATGTTAATGGTACTCGTATTGTATCTCCTATATCAATACGAAATTTTCTTTTTTTCATCTAGTCGCTCCCTTAATTCTGCCATTTGACTTTGGCGAAGAACCAATCAATTCGGGCGACTCGACATCGTTAACTTGCTCGATCAGTAAAGGCGATCTACCTATAGATATTTCATGGTTGCATAATAATAAACAAGTCGAGTCGAGCGATGGCATTGTCATCAATAGAGTGAGCAAAAAAGTGGCTAATTTGATTATCGATAGTGTGCAAGCCATTCATGCTGGGGAATATCAATGCTCAGCTAAGAACAAAGCTGGCATCAACACTTATTCAACGTTTTTACATGTTAATGGTATAGATATAATTTTCTATACTATAGGATTACCTACTAGTTATCATTTTTTGTTTATACTTTCCCAAAAATTCCCCTCTTCTTGATTATTTCATTTTTGCTCCCAAAAGTGATGCCACAAATCCTTCCATTTGATTTCGGCGAGGAACCGATTAATTCAGGCGAATTGACTTCTGTCACCTGCGCGTTAAGTAAAGGAGATTTGCCTATTAACATCACTTGGCTGCGAGACAGTCAACCTGTTGAGCTTATCGCAGGAGTGTCGACCGTGAGGGCGAACAAGAAGGTCAGCATGCTAACCATTGACAATTGCCAAGCGCATCATGTTGGAGAATATATCTGCGTAGCTAGTAATCCA
>JARJDU010040171.1:0-11744 GCA_030264695.1 Lissagria laeviuscula
ACATGGCATCAGTTTTATTTAATCAGAGGTAGCTGTACATACAAGAAAAAGCTACGCAATTTTCCGGTATTGTGTCGACTCGGTAGGCATCGTTACGAGTGTAATATTTCAAAGATCAGACGGCAAAAGCAAGGCAGGTTTATAGCTAATTTCGGCAGCCAGTATAATCCCATAACAGCAGCGGGTGTAAAGGGAAAGTGAGGAGATATCTGACGAGTGTGAGGTTCCCGGTTGGGTGATAACCATGCCACTGCTGTTCAGGCATATTCTGGATAACTCTATTGGGATAAAAGCATGGCATTGGTGAAAAATCTATATATGGTATGGAGCATGTTGAGTTAGTAAAGGTTGGTTAACTGGTTAAAATCTCTGTAACTTGTAGATAAAAATAAAAACATAATCTAGTTGGAAACAGGCAAATATTTTTCTTTGCACACAAAATAAGGGAAAATGGAGATAGACTTGGACATGGGTCGGGTTCTGTGCATAATACAGTAAAAAATGAGACAAAAATGCTAAAAAAAAGAATGAAAAGCTGTAGAAAGTAAGTAAATAGTCAGATAAAAAGAGAAACTACGAAAGAAGATAAACAAGAAATGAAAGCTAGATAACAACACGCATTGGTCGTTATCCAAGAATTAAATTAAGGAAGTCAGGAAATATTTATTTTGAAATCTTATATTTATTTGTTTACACAAGGTAGCAATAATAGCTCTCTAATGAATTTCCTTCCTCTAAGTTTTCTTTTCATTTACATGAAACTCAGTGCACGCATCATGTGTATCTAAGCTTTTTCTTTAACATACTCCACATGCGAAAATTGCCAGCATAATATATGAAAATGGTGGAAATTCCGATCCGCGTTGAAAATGAAAATCATAAATTTTCGCTCGGCTCACATTGTCTCGTCTGATAGTCGTCGTTGTCGTCGTCGTTGTCTCGTTCTTCCTAAAGTTTGTTACGATTGGAGAAGACGTTAAGCTTGCTAGCTACCTGAAATAGAAAACGAGAGAGCCGCAGAAAACGAGAAAAACTCACAAATTAAATTATTGTGTGGCATAGCGAATGCTACAAATGAAATTCGCGTAGCTCGCAAGTGTTTACTTTAATTAATGCAATGTTTATGACAACTGGATATTATTCATGTTGCAGGAGGAGGAGAGGAGAGATCAATAAGTCATGGGAAAAGGTGATAAAAGAACTCCTCAACGCGCTGAGGGTGGTAAGTTTGAATTTTAATTGAGTTATATTTATAGATTAGCATTAAAATTTTCAAATTGTGTATATTTTCGTTTGATGTCTTAAGCTGTCATTACAGTAATGATGTTGAAACGTAAAATATAGTAGATTTTCGTTAAGGTCGACATACTTCATCTTAGTCGTTGGACGGAAGTCGTTTTTCATTGTTCGTGTGCGCTGGCTATCGGCAAACGAGAGCAATAATAGCCGTCGATAATGGAAAATTATTGGCGTGCAAACGCCAAAACCCTATCGCTCCAAGGACGCAACGTCGTCGTCCATGGGTCCATGGAGAGACGACGCACGCTCAAAGTAATGAAAATCGATTGATTTCCTTTCGCATTTACTTCCAATCAGATTTGATTGTATAACAATTGCAATAAAGTTTTAAAACAACTGAAAAAATATTTTTGAAACGTAGTTGATTAAGTGCTACACAATTATAATAGTCTATTAGGCACCTGATAAAGGAAACACGTCTCTCCTCGTTCGCCAACAATATAAATGGAAATATCGTGTCGATCAAACGTGCTTCCAATTTGCCTCAACAATTTCCGCACCTCAGCTTCTCCCAGCCCTTTTGTTCCTCATGCTGGCAGCTATTCTCTCACTGCCGCTTGCTGAACGGCCTAGGACGTGTCTCCTCGCCCAAGATCCACTTTCTGCTTCGAGCATCTATATTACTAGAATTAAGTGCTGGTAGAACACGAAGACATAGTCATTACTATCAACACTGTATTTTAATTTCTTATATGATTTGCTTGTGACTAAATTGGTATAGGAATATTGAAGTGGTTTCACGCACATGTTCTGGAAATACATGTTTTGCTTTAGGATGTAATCTCATCAAAGGAAATCTTTCCATGCAATTTCGTTTGTGGCGAGCTTTAAGCTTCTAGTCACCCACTTTTGCCTAAATTGCAGTGAAGAGAACGACATTGTAGGCACAATTTGACAAGATTGCGTTTTTCTTTTCTTTTGTTCACATATCCTTTAAATGTGTGATTTCTACTAGCACGGAAAGAAGGAAGAGATTTTTTTCTTTATGCAACCCATACAGTTAATATATCCAACTTTTAAAGAGATATAAGCGACGCACATCGTTTTCGATTTATATTTCATATTCGAATAGCCGGGACACGGTTTGGAATATTCGCACTCAGTTGCCACTTTATACATCGCTTGCCATTTTAAGTGCAGCTTCTAACATGCCACTAACATCTCCGTACTCGATACTTCAATTCAAGAAATATATTAAATTTTTATCACGACGACTTTGGCATAAAACTTGTTTTAATTTAAAAACTGAATAGATTTCTACAGTCCTTCAAGGATTTTTTTCTTGTCATGAAAATCCTCTGACGTATTGTGAAGAAATAGAAATAGATATTCGATATACGTGCAGCACCTAGATATCTCTTCGGGAAGTATATAGAAATAGATGAGAGACATGGCTGGAAGATATTTGCTACAACGGGTCACTCGAGGGCTTTTTTCAACTCAATATGACTCGCTTCTGACGCCAAACTCGCTGCTGTCAAATGCTCCTCGTCACAGCACCAGCAAGCATGCAAAGAAGAGCAAACAAAAACAGGCTCAGTTTCAACGAAATCTTCTTCCTTCCTTTCTTTCTCAGCTTATATTTAACTCAAAATATAAAAATTGACAGCTGACTAGGGGAAATGCGTATAAAATTGGAATATCATCCTGAGCAGAGAAGCTAAGAAAGCAGGATAGTGTCGATGTGCGAGGTATGCAAATATTCTCAAATCGGAGAACTATGTATGTTGTTTATGTATTCAAGATTGAATATGAAATATTCAAGATTTTAGGTTCAAGAAAATATAGAAATTTATTTTGAAAATCATAATTTAAGGAAAGGAAATGAAAGGAAGGGAAAGAAGTGATAGACAAACAGGAAGTGTGACTGGAACATGTTTGAACGCCAACAACGCTTGCAACTAAGCGTGGCTTCGTTTGATGGAAGGCCTGGAATTGTGTGAAAACTATTAAAACTGATAACTGCACTGCGGTTTTATCTTTAACATTAAATTGAGCATGAAACTTCAATATTCATGATATGTCTCATTGCTGTGAAATATATCTGTTTTAACTATGTCAAATTTAATTAAATTAGTTAAATGTATACAACATTTATGAGTTTCATTGATAAACTAGGGTATTATAGCAACGTTATGGAATATAAATCACGCAGTTTTGTTTTATAATTTAAAACAATGAAAAAGTATAGTAAAAAATTTATTAAATTTACATAGGTCTTATATAATACCACACAAATTATTATATAAACAATGTAGAACACAGTGTGTCACAGTAAACATAAAATTTTCATAAAAGTAGCAATGCCTTTTTCATACCCAACGAAATGCTTTTATAGAAAAATTGGCTTTAATCACCAATTTTCATATGAAAAGTTGTCAGAATTCTCAAATATGAAAACCGTCATTACCTATCATTAACCCTTAACATCCTAAACTTCCTAAACAATCAAAATAATAAATAACTTTAATAGTAAACAATAATAATCTGGTTGTATCCCTCGAATTACGCTACACATCATATCACAGTAATCGCAATAACTTCACGTCACACATTCGTCATCAACCGCTAGCATCAGTCATTCGACCTTAACATACATCATTTCTGCGAGTAATATTGTAGCGCGATGGCAATCGCCGCCTTCGCAAACTCACTTTCGCAAGGACTCTGATCCCAGAAAGCACCTTGACATCCCAACTGCTCAAAGCAGCTATAACTAATATTCTTTGTAGTTCCAGTACAACAGGAGATAATAGCCCAGACACATCTACTAGGTTGAATTTTCTGGGGGCTTTGGGTAGTAGCAGGTCTTACAGCCGAAGGTCTTTGAGTCGTTTGCGCTGGTCGGAAATCATCCGGAACATCGATCACGTTCGGTGAATCTTGCACTGGTCTGAGGGTATTAGGTCTCTGATTTGTGTTATTCTCCGATCGATGGACCAACGGCGGTGGCTGAGTTGTTCGCACATTCGGTCGTCGAGTCCTCCTTGTAGCTTGTGGATTAGGAGGAGCTGGCGTCGTCCTCGGCGGAGATTGTTGCAATGGTGGTTCAATGTCCCAAATCGGAGAGTCATCGTACGTTCCCAAATTGCGATCTATCAAAGGCATGGTGGTATCATCATCTTCATCGTCATCATACCCAATGGTTGTGGTCCTTACAGGAGGAAGATAACCTTTCGGTGGAAGATAACTCTTCCTAGGGTCATCAGGTATGATTGGCTGCGGAGGAAAATATATTGGATGACGACCACTAGATCCCCATATTGGTATGACATATGGTCTAGTTAACTGGTACACTGGTGGTTGCCATATGGTAAAAGTAGACTGATAGTTTCTCCGTTTTCGTTGAAGTTCTTCCAAGGCTCGTTTCCTGATCAACTTTTTCTCTGTTTGCTTTGGTGCTGGTCTAATGTCAAAGTATCCATGCCCACAGCCAACTTGCATTTCTCCAAGGTCTACGCTATCGAGACCTTCCTTATTGTCTTCGTCCTTGGTGCCTAGCTTGAAAGGATTTTCGGGGATCTTGATGCCCATGGATGCTATCATTTTGGTGCTTGGCTGATCTGTTGCTTCGACGATGTGACGCGTGCCATGACGCGCGTTGTATTGATCCGAGAGCGTCGCGCCGCTTGCTATCGCCAACATTGCTAGTAGCATGAATAACCTTGTTCTTCTCGACATGTTCATCCTGTAAGTGAAATAAAATTCAAAAATTAGTTTCAAAATCAAGCAATTAATCAGAAATCAAACAGATTACTACGACAACTTACTTATCAAGCGAAGTTATATCAACAACAAAACGGAGTTTGATAAATTCTGGTCGAGAATTTTCAAACTTATTTTGTTGTGAAGTAAATGAGATGGTGCCAGAGACGAAACTGAACGCTTCAGTCGTCCCATGACACTCTTTATAGCTCGACGAAACGCAACTTTAGCATAGAGTTCTCAGAGTCGCTTATACCCTTCTTCTCGGTGTCATTACATGTTAATACTAGTTGGGAACAAAGACCACTTCAAGTGATCGCCATCGCCGCCTCACGTCCACCTTCTAGCTTAAGCCGCTTAGAGATGTAGAGACTCTAGTGACGATAATCCTAAACATTTGAAAATATTTGCGGCTACCGAAAATCAAGCAACCCTCGCCAACACGCCCATGCAATGGTAGCCTAATCCGTCTTAAGCCAAAACCACTTGACGCGCGAGACTGTCTCCAGCGTCGTCTCAAGTGGCTTAAGTCTACTTTAACTACTATTTCTCGGAAATAAAAAGGCATGTACTAAATGGTTACAAAAAATAAATGAGAATTTGCAATTTAAATTGCATTAAATTGCTATAAACTTTGTATTGAGTAAGGGAGAGCTCGTGACCATGATGCGTTTCTAGGGCCATTTCACGCCTAGCGAGCTTGGACAATCTGGTGCCGCGGCCGGACGCATTCACGGTTTAATGCATTGCCTTGTTGTTGTATGCGAAACTATTACTATAGCCAGTGGTTGTATAAATTTTGCTTGCTTAATACACCTGGATGTGTTTGTATTCACGTGGCGAGCGGAACGAACGTGTTTGTCAAATGTAATCAACTTGATTCCCTCAGGAGCTTTACGAAAGGAACGTCTAGCTTTATGGAAAAGTCAACTTGGAAAAAGTAGTGAATCACCACTCTAACTAATAAGCTTTTTCTTTCAAATTAAAATTATTATGAAATACTTGCATAACAATGAAAATTTATCATTTTTTGTGATTATTTATGGTGAAGCTGCTTGTTAAGACTTTTATTCTTCTTTCAGTTTATTGCATGTAGACAAGATTTTCAAGTGCTCGTGAAAAAATATGCTCGAGTCTTACAAATTAGTGCGGAAAGAATAGGAAAGTCGGCTCGTGTTCGTTGGTTGATTAAATACAAAGTTCTGTAAGCTGAGGCCACACTAAAAGCCTAAAGTGGCAGGCCGATTGCAGAAGTCGAAGCAAGAAAATTAAATTTTCCATTGTACACTCCAACTTTCTTTGGATTAAAACTTTCCCTTCAAAAATTAAACTTAAAATTGTCCTCAAATATTAAAATTTCTTCAAATCAATTATTAAAGTTATTGCTTATAGTCAAATATACTTTCAACTAATACAAACTTTTGGTCAAAATTTATGAAAAATGCACAACTTACTTTCAGAGTAGATAAATCGATGTTGGAGGCAGTTTAGAGTCGAGCACAAATTGAAAACTGGCGCGATGAATGTATGGAACGTGTAATTTAAAGGTTTGCCAGGATTGCCTTCGTCACGCGTCGATAAATTAATAATAATCACAACAAACTCTCGGCTCGCTCTCGAAAACTACAAACCGTTCGGAATAAGCCAATTTGATCAATCCATGCCGTCATTCAGTTGCAGGTTTTTACTGATTTGCTTTCGAACTAAACACCCACGTTAATCATCTTTAAGGTGTCTGGATCGTGACTAAAAGCCCGGAACAGATTAGCTATGGAGATAAGACAATAAACATAAAATAGTTCGTGAGTATTCGTTTATGTTTCTCAGGATTGCAATGACATGTTTAATCGATTATGATGGTCACACCCATCTATTTCTAGAATTTTTAATTTGCAAAAAGTTAAAAACGAAACTGAAACGAAATGAAATCGCAATCAAGAGCCAGCCGAAGCTAAAACGCTCGTAATTAACCGGTAACGACGCTTTGCCATCGCCACTGCAAAACGTTTCCAACTAATTAAGACCAACGCCCGCTCATCATGCAGGCATGCGTGAAAACGCCTTCTACCCTTGATATTTATTGTTTTTATTACCATTTCCATTTAAGGAAGACTTCAATCCTTAAGAAGGAAAAATGTACAAAAATCGATTGTCTCCAAACTTGCAGTAAATCCTTGTACTAATCGTACATGGAAATAGATGCTATTTGTATCGTTTTAATCGACATCGACATGCGACATGAAAACAGCATTATGTACGATGGTCACGTATTTCTTGTAGAGTACGTACGAAAATGTCAAACTATCTTAATTGATCTTAAGTGATTATTATTAATGCACGACTTGTATGTATATTGCTTTTTGCTTGCGAATGAGTGACGTCCACTGGATTGGCGATGCTGGAAACTTGTAATTGCTTTTCAGTTGCCTAAATGAATTTCATGATTCAAAGGGATTTTCAAATTCAATTTAAAATCAACCAATAGATTTTTTATTAGGATTAAAACCTAAAATACATTTAAATTTAATTTTCGAAATAATAAATTAACCCTTTCTTAGGTAGAATAATAATTTTCTATATGGTAAGGAAAGTGTCGTATCATTAAAGCAACCAAAATATAATTTCGTGAATACTCAAGCCACGCAATAAATCGGCTCTGGTATCCTAATGACTGCCAGAACGTTGCAAAGTCTTAAACGACTAAATAATGGATTAACGTTAATAGTTTCACGGTGGGTAGGCATCCATAGAGTGGAGCATCTTCTACTAAAAGATGCTCTTTCGGCACGAAGCCGCCGATGTTATTAAAACAGATTATCCACTTCGAGAGCGGGCGCTATCAAGCAGAGCAGAGCAGGCCTAATGGACGACGACCGCCCACGCGAAAGCTTTTCATATTCTTCTTATTCTCAGTCGAGACGTCTTTTTGTGTTGCTTTGCAAACAACTTAAATTGTTATTTGTGTTTTCTAGATAATGCTTCTAGTACATACTCTATTTGGAAGTTTATTCTATTGCTCGGTAGATTATTACTTGAAATTGATAAGTTACCAAAGGATTAAATAGGATTTTAATTCATTTGAATTGGATAAGATTAACAAGTTTATTATGCAATTGCGTGCAAATATTTGATGGAATGACCAACTTCTAATTGTATTTAATTAAGTATTGCATTAAAAATTGTAAATGTTTGATTCATTCATCGTAGTGCTCATCCTTCATAGTTTGGATGTCATAGAAATCAGGAAGTAATTAATTTCCTACGCTACGTGACTCCTACATCTTTTTTCGTAAATTTTGAATAAACTCCATGACATGTTGAACCACCCATGAATCTATTCAATCATTAAAACCTATTCATTTGCATTGATTTCGTAAATGTGGTCTCTTTTCTCCATTCGTTTTTTTCTTCGTCCTTTTGTTAAAACGCTGACTGCTAGGGTGAATTAATAAAACCAGCGCGTTTCATCTGGCATGGAACTAGTATATGCGAGTGGTGGTAGCTTGCCTTTGAAATGGTCAAACCAGAGGAAACAAACGAACAGCAGCCGGAAATACTACACACAGATTGTTATCTATGAATTATCTGTATTTAGCTAGCAGCTCCTAGCCGCTCATGCTCTTGTACAAATAATTCTGTGAAGGTTTTGAGTATATTTTTACTCAAAAATTGATAAAATTGTATGGTATCTCATCAAATTTTTATAAATAACTTTTTTAAAGTAGAAACATTGTGATTCTTGTTTCGAGCTAAATTATAAGTAAATTGAAGCAAAGTAGATGAATTATTAAGGTTTCAAAATTTAATGAACTGCGAACGAAGATTTTCGGCTTTTATGTGCAGCTTCCTCGTCCTTTGCCTTTATCCCGCAGGCAAACCTTACTAGTGTATTAATTATCTTATACCTTTATATTTCTGGATTTACATAATAAAAATAAATAAGTTAATACCCTTTGCACATTCATGCTTACTTAAATTTTATATTAATTATTAAACGTGAAAATATTGAATGTGTTGTGACGTCACACGCGGAGATTGGGTTTTGGATGGCTAGTGATGATTCAACGTTGCCAAACCGATAAGGGCACTGAAATCAATGAAACCAATGATTATTGCTCGTCAGGCATACTGACACAACACATTCGCACTAATAATGTCTTACCATAAATCATAGTTTCCCGAAAATTTAAAGTTTAAGGTAAAAAAATACTGGAATAATAATTTTACATTCTGTGTCCATTCCAGCAATAAAAAAATTAGGCTCATAATGCCCATTAATAATTAATTATTAGTGATACATATATATGTAATAATAATTACAGCATTCAGTTGACATGCTTGATCACAATTGAGAACAATAGCGCAGCGTCTGCTTAATCGATTAAACCGCGCATTAAGCAAATTATGTTTATTAACATGTCCATCTGGACGGGCATTTAGTAGACGTTTGCATTCACATTCGCATTCGCATTTGCCAATAATTAACTTCAATTAACAACTCATGGGACAGATCTGTTCTCTTCCGAAGACAATGATTACATATTGGTATAGCTAGAATATAATTAGCCTATTAATTCTCTCCAATTGGCAACTTTTAGTTTAGTTTCTCGCAAATTGCAGTAAATACGAAATTATTTTTAATCGTAAAAAGAAATGGAGTAGTTTCATGTTTATTTAGAGAGTTCGAGTTTTTTTAAATTTTATTTATAAAATATATATAAACTGAACTGCAGAAACATTCGAAACTCTAGGAAATTGAAATACATCAGACTGCAAAATGCAACAACAATCTATATTTGCAAAGTGATGTGCAAAGCGTCGAACGATATTTGCCAATGCAATGCATCAACAGCACAAGCTATGGATGATGGCTAAGCATGTACCTCTAGTAGATGAGATTCGTCTGCTGCAGGGAAATGTGCAGGAATATGAAAATTCCGTAGCGCCGATAAATTTCGTTAACAACTATAGGATTCATGTTTCTATCGCACACTATCTTTGTATGCAAACGAAGTAAAACATTTTTGAAGAGAGGAAACTCTTTGGCATTCATATTGAAAATTTGAATATTAAAGTTTGCAGACTTACTTTAATATTTTTGTTATGTTTTTATTCTAAATATTTTAAATTGGTAATAATCAACAATACAAGCATTGTAAAATATGCATATTATTTAAGGTTTCTCAAATCTTTAATACAGCACTGCTTAATTACGCTGAAAATGTTTGATAACTTCATGAAATTGTATTAAGAACTTGACTTTATGTATTTCATATTTGTCGTTTGAACTCATGTTTTATTCCCTTTATAGTTTTACGCAAAAATCTCTAATGGCATTGCCAAAATGCCAAAATTATCGCTAACTTTAAAAATTCTTTTTGGTGAAACTAAACAAGAGCGACACAAACTCTAACTAAAAAAATTGAAATTATTAATTAAAATTCAATCAAATCCTAAATGCGTTTCTGCTTAAAAGGTAGTTTACCCGAACTCAAAGCTTTTTTAAGACATTTTTCTTACAAATAATCTCAACACAAATTATAAACTTACCGCACGTACTACAGCTTGATGATCCTATCGTGACGCATGTACGACCAATTCCAAAATTCATTACAAAATAACAACTAAGTCAATTGGTAAAAACAACAGCACGTTACCAACAGAGATAACTATAACAATCTGCTATGTCATAAAACTAATTATTTAAATTTATTGAAACACATCGACAAAAAAAAACTATAAGCTTTTGCGATCAGAAGGAAATCATTTATTTAACATTAGCATAAATAAAATATATTATTTACCAAAGTCCAGGTCTTGGTTTCATACAACCTACAACCTTATTAACATTGCTCCGATATAACAATAATTAACATTCTCGTTGGCTGTACGGCGTGGCGCGGCTTTAGCTATTAAACAAGCTGGCAAGCTACACGAATGTCAATGTCTATGACCTTCGCCCAAGACACAATCGCATTTGCATAGTATTGTATATTTTGAATCAAAGTTAGCACTTACTATAAACTAAGTATGTATATGATTCTCTTATTATATATTGTAGGTATAGAGTTTAACTATAAAAGCTGCATCAGTATTACTAACTTGTTCTTTGTCACGAAATCTTTTTACAGGTTTGGCAATTATTTATGCGTTAGGTTTTACTTTAGCTTTTGTTTTATTTAAAAATAATGGAAATATCTAATATATGATTTGATTTCTGTTTCGAGAACTGAATAAAACAGCGTAGAATAACAATATGGTTATGCATAGAAAAAAAATCTAAAGATTTGACAGGGTTTAGGGAAGACGTACGGGAAGCGCTTTCAGGTCGCACACAATATCCACTAGTCGACATGAAATAGCTTTCTGTACGTGTGGCACATGTTATTCTACATTGATAATACAAGTCAGGGGTGTTTCACTAACATATGTACAGCGATTAGACAAATTTTCAGGACATTGTCTTTGTAGCATATTTCTAGCACTGATTTATCTCCGGGGGTTCGGGTTGAAGCGGACAGTAAGGAAAAGGTGATTTCGAATGCGTATCGCCGCATATATTTTATATAAAAAAAAACTGCAATACAAGGTTGGATTTCTATGACTATGGCTTAAGTAAATCGGACAAAAATTAGCTTTCGGTTCGTGACTGATTACGGCCAGGGTATTTGATATTTTTACAAAATTCGAAAAGAACATTATTAAGAAATAAATAATATACGCCCGTAACGTGGCCGAAA
>JARJDU010040178.1:0-11438 GCA_030264695.1 Lissagria laeviuscula
AAAGCTTTTAGCATTGGACCGGAAACCACATGCGGCATAACTAAAGCCATATTAAAAAGGAGACAATCCAGGAAATTGATTGCTATCTTCAGTTAGAATTGGTTACTGGTTCTTTCTCTTTATAAATAAGATATCGGTTTCCTAATTGGTCTACTCACCGGACACACCGAGGTAAGATATCAGCGAACACATGATATGCAGCTGCGTCTTCCTGACGAACACAATACTGTCCTAGCTAAAAGAGTTAGTTTTTAACAGCCACCAATATAAAGTATAAGTCTCTAAAAGACATTTTAATATCGGTAGAGGTATACAATTCTTAAGATAACTTAAAAGGTCACAGCACAATAGGCGCCATAAGCGTCGTAGTGTACAAAGATTCCAAAGTCTGTTAAGAATTGCAAAAAAAAAATATGGTATGGTGAAGAAAAAGAGGTCGCTCTAGAGGAACATGACAGTATATGATCTACACTTGAATCGTAATTTGAGGTATAATTATACCAAGACTAAAAAGGCCATCCGAACTAATCTGTAGCCTGAGTCAAAACCAACATAGACTAGGACTTTTTGATAGCTTGCTATGCCGTGGGTGGATACAGGAAGAAGAGACCTGCTGAACGAAAGTGAAAGGCATAAGAAGCATAGCACAGAACTCATGAGTAAACCAATGCTATCCACCAATGAGTTGAAGACCTCACTCTGGCTGAAACTCCTGAATCTCATAGATTAGACGAGATTGCTAGATGAATAAATACCAGAGAGCGCAATAGGACCATGGAGACCGAGGTGCAGCGGTGCTCCACGCTCACTACCTCTTGCTTTAATAATTAAAAAATAGACAGATACTTTACACAATTACGAATTACGTACATTTAATTAAACGCACAATTATACCCAATTTCTATAAACAAAAAAGTCATTAGACAAAATATTGTTAAGTAATGCTATTGCAGTCTTATGCAGATCTATCTTCCATAATTTTGGGACCATCCACTCGTTCCGCGATTTGCCCAGCCACTTTGGCCATAACCGCGGTAGTCGGATCCGCCTCGCCAGCCATATCCACCGTATCCTGTATATCCAGGTACTACTTGTTGCGGAGCTACTCCCGGATTTCCAGAATACGCATTGCCTGAATATGCGGCACCATAACTAGGGTATCCTCGGTAACCCTCTGAATATCGATAATTGTTTCCATAATTTCCGCCAAACAAGGATCCCAGTGTACTGAATGTTCTAGATTGCGGTTGTAATGGGAGAGGATTTGCTGGGTCTACTGCCACTGTTGGCATTCCCATCGTAGAACTTAACAATACCAATAGCAATGCCAAACATATTTCCTGTAAGAAAAAAATATGGTTATAATTTGTATAATATTATGGTTATAATTTAAAGAATTAAAATTTAAAGAAAATCTAAAAATTTTAAGGTTAATATCGTTTTAAAGTCAGAAAAATCATTTGCATAAATTGATATGATTAATATGATTATTATATATTTATATCAAATATCCATTATAAATCTAATTACTATAAATTATTTTTAGTAAAGATCTCTAAATAATAGACTTACTTTGAAAAACATTATGAAATCAGAATATATTCTTTGCCACAGCAATGGTGTTAATGGATGCACGTTGATGCACTTCTTAAGAGGACACTAAACCAGAATCTAATGCATCGTCTACTTTTATAGGTTTTGGGAGTTCGTTAACATTGAAGAAAGTAGAAGAAGATTCAAGATTTAAATCCCTTATTATGACGATAATTATCTCCGCCCAAAAATATACTTAGGTTCTCCTAGATGCAATGCAGTATTATTTAAACTTAAAGCTATATACTTGGTGATCAGAAACTTTTAAAATATAAATTTAAATAAAAACAATAAATAAGCATATTATCTAAATGTCTTGAGATCGTCTCATATATCACATTAACATCTACATTGGACACATGGGCAATACTCATGTGAACCAGTTTTTATTATATTTCAATAGCATTTTTGTTTATTTCGATATTTTTAAAAGAATGTATGTTCCGTTAGATGAAAAGGAAAAGCCAGCGTTTGTCAAACTGTGTACTTGTAATTTATTTGTAATTGATGAATATTTAATATGATATCTAATGAATGGTTAGAGAATTTGATTTAGATGCAATTTGCATGGTTACAAATATTTCTTGTATTTTATTATTGACAAGAATTTTGATGGATTTAATTTGATATTGTACTGAGAAGGAAATTACAAAAGACTTTTGTCTATTATTTTTAAGATAATTTATTCTTTTTGATTTTTTTGAAGTTTACATATGGATTTGCCTTAAATATAGGTAGTAGAAAGTTAATTAGTAAATAAAATGAAATAACTTAACAGCGTTTTGAGAGGCACTGGAAAAAAAGTGGTAATGATAGCGATGCGCGCTCTCAGTCGTTTTGAAGCATACGCATCAAACCTCTTCGGACATGCGTGTTTATATGTATGTATTTTCATAATGAACTGATCTCACTGGACATAAGAAATATAAAAATTTCAACACTGGAATTCCCCAAATCAGTTCCGCTTCTTAACTACGTACTTAGTCACACTCGCAACGACGCCAACGATGCTTATAATGGATGTATAAATGTCCTTATAAAATTTAATTTATACATGCGCAGGAATCAATAATACAAGTATGCATAAAATATTTAAATTTATAAGACATTTGTTAGAAATTGTTAATTATATGATGCATATATTGCATTCTGGAAATTCCATTAGGTTAAAGTTTCATTATAAAATAACATAATATAAACACAAAATATTTTGAGAACATTTTGTATATATTAATGAATAATTCTGGTGTGGATTATAAAATATCCTTTTGGGCTTAATGTATCATAAGCTGAATTTAAATATATCTCTCCATTTCACATTTTATACCAAAATCTTGTGTGCTCTCTATTTGGATTTTCTAGACGTTCATTTCATGGACTTAATGTATAATTTAAATAATTTATACACTTGATTAAATGCATGTAATTGTATACAATGTTACCTGCATTTGATTACAACATACTTACAATTTTTAATGCTCGTAACATATGAATCGGTCAACAAGGGTTTTTCCAGAAAATATAATGTTTTTATATACAAAAAAATTAATTTAATAATAAGTGTGCAAGGTTAACAAAATTATATTATTTTTTATAAATTTTACAACAAAATTGTAGGATGAGTCAGATTATATAATTTCGATTGAAACTGTATGAACTAAAATACATAGTCACGATGAAAGTTTGAATTTTAAATTTGAATGATCCAAAATTTATATCTGTACTTACTATAATTACCTCAAAGGTCTTGGTAGAGCCAGCAAAATTTTTGGTCACGTAGTTACTTAACTAATCGAGTAACTTTTAAATTAAAGAACGCTAGCGCGGTGACACAACTCTAGATTCCCTGGTTGCTTTAACATTTATTTTCGAAAATAATTTCAACAGGACTCATTTTAAACATAGTTGAAACTTACAGATTTTAAAACTAATAATATATTAAATTTTACATTATATCTACCGCGGGTAGGGCATACAGCGCAGATTCAAGTGATTGATCACTGAGCTCGCTCTGCGGACCTTCCTCGATCACAACACTCAGGAGTTTTGAACGCCTCGGATGCCTCGGACCTTCCTCGATCACAACACTCAGGAGTTTTGAACGCCTCGGAGGCCTCGGACCTTCCTCGATCACAACACTCAGGAGTTTTGAACGCCTCGGAGGCCTCGGAGACAATTTAAGAATGTATATTGATGCAGCACTTCTAAGCTGAGCCAATAAATAGATCTGTCTATAATGCAAATATAGTAGTTTGTGTTATTAGCGCTGAAACAGCCGTATTCCAGCGCTATTGCTGGAAATTGATGGACGAGCCGTAGGCGCGCTGGAATTCCGCGCATCCCGCACGTATGGCACGCGCTATTTTTTCTCCGAACGATTATTACAATTTAAACAAGCGCGAAATGAAAATTTTTATTTTGAGCTAACGCATTAACTAAACTTGTAGGTGGCCGTGAGTTTTGCGAGATGGCGCAAGTATTCGATCAACCTGTCACTATGGAAAAGTATTACACGAGTAATGTATAGAAAGTCCTACTTTGCGCACGCAAATGCGGGAGCTAAGTAGGCACATTTCGCACGATCGTTTATCACCCAGTCGTGAGTGATCGGAGACAATCATAACACAAGGTTCAAGCAACCCTAGAGAGCGTTCAAGCAGCATACGTGTGTGCTCAGTTAAAAGCAGCAAAATAGATTAACTCAATTTATATATGAAACAGAATCTAAAATAAGTACATAAAATAAAACATTGCTTTATAAATGATAAAATAAACTTCCATTAGCCAATAATATACTCACAATTTACGATGATGTAAAACTTGCAACCATGCATAAATATTAACTAAATATTTGTTGCCGGGAAAATATAAGTGAATTTAAGCTTCTGCTTAGGACATATACAATTTGGCTTGATCAAAAAATCATTGATAATCGTTTCCAAAATGCTGATTCTGAGACCGCATATAAAATTCTCAGAAAATTCCTTGTGTTTCTGATAAATTAATATTTTTTGAGCTTGTTTCAATATAACTTAACAAACGAAAGCATATTAGCCTAGAGCATTAGAAATAAGCAGTCCGTCTCTGCTCTCTTCTGTAAAATATATTAGTAAGATTTGTTCTGTAATATATATATATATATATATATATATATATATATACTTACATAATATTTAAATAATATATGTATATAAGAGGAAGGTTATTTTATAATTAAATATTAGCATATGAATATGACACTGCGAGATGAAAACCAATGAGATAATATCGTTTCCGGAAACAAAGTCTTTATTAACTATAATGAAATAATTATTTATTAAATATATAATGTTAATAAACAACTACCACTATTAGTAATTCTTAGTAAACATTAATCTCAATCCGTACTTAAGCAAAAATTACATAATATATTATTCGTATTTCTAAATTGTCAAGATTTTGTATATATGATTTCAGTTTCGTATACCAAAGCAATCGAGCTTCGAACTAGTTACATTCATTTTGCAATCAATTTCCCCTCACCGCGATAACAATTTTATTAAATAATATCACAGAACACTAATTGCTTTTATGTTTGTTAACTGATGAAAATGATTTTTATTTTCTTTTTGTTGTGGGCTCAGTTCAAGGCTCACTCCACTCGGGTTTCTGAAAAATGCTGTAATTCTTATAAAATATATAAATACTAGAAAAGTAAGAACAATGCTTACCACTATACAACATTTATATTAATATTAAGAAAAGATAAATTAATTTAACTACACTATCAAATAATTGAATACTTATTCCTTATGTTACAGTTTTGAATTACTAATAACAATGTAAATATAAAAATTATCGATAATTTCTGTATCAAATCATAAATTTCAGTATTTATATCTATTGCGAATAAATTTTAATAATAGTTTAGAATAACTAAAGCTTAAATTTTTTGAAAAAACTTTAATATATGGTTCATTATTTAAATTAAGAACAAAAACTGTGAAATTTGAGTAATTATTCACTCTAACCTTCAAGATAATGCTCTAATCTACATATATTAATATATATAAATGAATGTTTGTTTATTTGTTCCAAATTTCAAAGTCTATACAAATCTACATGCTTAAACTAATTTAGAGCAAAATTGGTATACATACTATAAGTGAAAGGTGGACAAACAAAGGCGTGGTTACGCACCCTTAATACGATGTTTCAAAATCAAGCCAAATAAGAGAAGAAATAAAAAATAATAGTTTGATGGGGGTAAAGGAGGGACGAGAAAAGGTTGAACACTTTTCAAATAATGCTAGGTTCAAGTCTTAGAGGTTAAATAAAAGAAAAGAAAAAAACATTAAAATAGCAGAGCAAGTCAAAATAGGCATAGGGAGTGGGTGCTTACTTTAAAGGAAAAATAAAAATATTACAAAATCAAGTTTAATTAAGGAAAAATTAAACTTATTCAAAATTAAAAGATTGCTGGGGGAGGGGTACGGCAGAAGGTTAGGTTAGGTTTAACGATCTTGGGCAACGCCGGGGAAACAGCTAGTTGATAATACATTTTACATTTTTCTTTCGTATTGACTTATTCCTATATATTTCAATTAAAAAGATAATGGTTGAAATACCCAAACCGCAGCTCCAGATAATTAAAATACCTTTAATTTGCTTTAAACGTATTGGTTGTGCATTAGTGTTCCTTCTATCGGATGTCAAAAGATATTGCTGGATGTTATTTTCCATTTGATTCATTGTCTAAAAAAGAATTATATTTTTTTAAAGAATATATTTATATCTCTTTCTAAATAAATATATATATTATGCACTAATTCGTTTAAATGTACTTGTAATTTAGATTAAAATAGATTCTTTGCATTATCCCAATATTTTACGCTTTGTGAATAAAATAAGGTTGTAATATAAAGTTATAAAAACTACTAGGAAACATTTGGTATTAATAAATAAATGAGATTTCATACTGTTTGATACATTTTTGACCAAAAAATTACAACAAAAACAGTTTCCGACTGGTACAGGACTGTTCTTAAATGGACAATTTATATTGGCTAGAGCAGGCATGATCAACATACAGGTAATAAATTTATTCGGCCCGCGAATTGTTCATTGTGAGTGGAAAGGTGTTAGTTGAAAAGTTTTCGGGGATCAATTTGTCTTAATGAGTACATACGTTAATTAAATTAATAAATTGTTGAGTGAACAAATTTATACCCATGTACCAATAATTTTAATCTCATAACGAGTTACTCAAGTGACCTGCAAGATCATTTGTTGATTTGATCATCCCTGAGCTACAGTATAGTAATGTGGTGCAACTATAATTTATTCAATAATCGAATTATTTATTCATACTATTTCATGCCATACCGCAAATATGCTAATAACAGTGTAATGCTCCCACTAACTATCATTCAAATGAATATAAAATAAAATAACTTCTCAAATATTTCAGTAATTAAATCAACATTTGACTCTTCCCATTATTAAGTTAAACAAACATAAATAATTACTATTACTGTTTAGAATAACAAGTACTACATCAACGATTTAATTTGTGATAATGCGACTTTAACAAATTATTTACTAATACTTGCTGATTAAATTCAGTAATACATACATCTATTTCCCAATGTATAGAAAATCCATGTTGCAAAATAATCGACCAAAACTCGTTAAGTATCGGAAGTATCACCGAATTTCTACGCAGAAAGAAAGCTGTATACTGATTCCGGATTATATAATCTCGTATTATCTTAAAATATTTTAAGGTTTCCAATGTGAAGTAATCAAAGACTGTATAATATTCTGAAAGAAATGCAATAATTGACAAATATTCTATTCTTTGCTGCTTTTCTTATATACTATTGTTCTAATGTAGATAATACTTACTACTGTTGAACGATTGATTGATAGCGTATCCAAAACTTTTGGGTCTTTCTGCGTTCATCATATCGACGGTTTCTTCAGGGCTGATATTGCGGAATGTTTTGTACAAAGAAGCCAACGGTTCCTACAAAATATCGTCATAAGAATTTTTTAAACAATATATGAGTTTTGAATTGTACAGTAGTTGCCGTCTCCATTGTTTTAATTTCGTCGTAGTACTTTGTATACCACGGAATTCCACTCAGCGCCAAATCTTCTACTGTTCGTATATTATCTATATATCTGTAAACAATATATATATTTATGGTGAATTTAAATTTAGTTGATAATTTTGTTTTGATTAATAGTTTTATATAAATAAAAGTAATTTGCATTGATAACTACTTCTCAAAATGTTTATACAATTGGTTTCAAAGAAATTAATTTAAATTTAAAATTAAATTTACACTGGAACTGTATTAGAACTTGAGAGTTTCGATGTGTAATATGTTTGAATGATAATCATGCAAGATAGAAACGTGGCCAGAAGGAAGCCATCTTTATTTTTCATAAAAAATGAATCTGGTTGACCAATGTAAATCCGAAAAACCTGAAAAGATGTGGCTGCTTTTCCATCGGGTATAATATTTGCGTATTTTGGTTTCCGCCTGAAACAGGCAAATTGTCATGCCTTATAGTAATATATTGATCTGAAAGCAAAGTTGCACTCACAAAATTAAATTGAATACGGTTGAGAGAGTGAAATAACTAATTATCAATATAATCCAGGTATCAAATTTGAATGTGTGAACCACCATCCATTCATCGATTAATCTGTACAAATGTAACGCATTATTTAAATAAATTGTAAATATAATTACATATGTATTGTATTTACCTTGGTTGGGGAACTATGCAAGTTAAAGTTATTTCTGATGTTGGTGTGCTAAATGCCCCAAATTTCGTTCTTTCTTTTTGAATATACAAACCATCTGAAATAAAAAAAGATGAAAGATAAGCGCTATTATTTAATTAGTTGATTTGGGAATCGTGAAAGCTTCAGTTTCAGTTTTCACTAAGTAAACACATATATTTGTGCAACAATTTATCTAACATAAGAAAGAAACGAAATTAAATTAAAAAATTAAAATTTTTGGCCTAGCGGTGTGGGATTCTGTCCTGTAGACGAATTGCAACCATATAGTAAGTAGGCGTACTGCATTGGGTACCATGCGCATGGGTGCCCTCAAGCCCCGTAAGTTTGCCATTTATGTTGAGACGCAAAATTGAGCCCTTGAGACATGCATTCGTTAGAGCCTGATATATATTGCTACGTTACTGAGCATAAAGATCCAAACCAAAGAACTAACTTCCTACCTCGTCTTTTACCTTTACCCCACAGGTAAAACTGCCTGTTAACCATAAATATTTGTTCGTTTGCATCAAGCAGCCAACATAGATTGTACAATTAAAAGTATTAAAAAACACTAGTGTAATTTAGCAAAGAAATATGATTAGATACAAATATCTTACATGATATAAGATCAATTTGATCATTAATCATTAACTTTGTAAACCCTGTTGCCGATTGATTGGGAAATAATAACCCGAGCCGTACTTCTCTCTTATCAAATCTTAGCGTGTAATTAAATTTTTTCGTAAATTCAACTAGAAACTGAGTTTCCATGCCTTTCATATTCACTGGATCTGAAAGAGGAACATATTTCGCTGCCCCAATGTTCAATATACGACCATATACGTTCAACAACTTTTCCGGGAATAAATCTCGATCATACACCAGAGTGTTATTGGAATACCAAACGTCTAGAAGCGTAGGTTCACTATGATTTGTCGTTCCTACATATTTATGCGTGTACAATTCACACTTCTCTGTATATTCCTTGATAACCACTAAATCAGCAATGAAATGTAAAGCCGGACTACTAAAGAAATCATTGAACCGGTTATGTTGACTATTATTAAACCGTATAATATATCTTCGGTGTTCCATGCCTTTCCCATGCAGTCTTAGAAAATCTTCATATTTCTCAAAAGTTTCTCTGGGATTAAGAGATGATATAAATATGTTTGGGCATTGATCCCACAGGTCGACATCATTAGAAGTGAAATTTTTTTCAGGTGTTGTAATATAATGCGTTAGTGTATTTATCATGGAGAAGTCGATGTCATCAGCAATGTGCAAGAGGCATCCGAAGCGCTGCACGGAATGATGATTTAAAATTTGTAAGAAAAGAAATTTTGTGTTTAAGCTTTGTATAATCCACATTTTCTTTTCGTGTGTTCACTCGAACTATTGTTATCTCTGTATAAATATGGTATGGAATGTGTGTGCTATAGTTTTATTGGAAATCGACGGTTTGAATTATTTAGATAGAGAAATTCTTTTTCTTGAATTATTAATTTAATGTACCTAATATTTTGTTGAAATGTGAAATGACAAATTTGTTTTAGATTAGCTTTATGAACATTATTTATTAAATCTAAGTCGATAAAGTTTGTATAAATCATGACTTGATATAAATTGTTTATGTCTAAGCACAAAATTACTTATATGGTGTAAGAAAACTTTCTATAATCGGTAAGTAAATTGATTGTATGTACGTTGGTAATTGTTATTAGATTTAAAGAAATATCTGCAGGAGTATACTCTTCTATAATTTATGATTAAAATAACAATATATCATTAACACATAAATATAAAAGTTATTTAAGTTTATATTAATTTTTATATATTAATAATATATGTCAAATACAAATACAAGATTAAGGTTCTTATAATAACCATCGTATACTAATAATTATTATAATTATGCATGTAAAATTCAATTTTCTAAAGTATGATTAAAAAACGCTACTTATATGATATAAATTTAAACCAGGACTGGACTTGTTGCCATAAAAATCTCTGTATTGAAAAGAAAAAAGAAATATATAATATTTCCATATTATTCCAAGCTATAATTAATTCAATTCTATTGTAACAACGCACTTTTAAGTAATAAATTTCATTAATTATATGCTAAAATAGCTTCAAAGACAATGAAATAAACAAAAATATATGAAATTAATTAATTTCAATTGATTTTTTTAAATTATTCAGCAGTTTACCTGATAAAAACATAAAAAGTGATAGTTATGGAAAGCAATGCGGATTTTTGCTGGAGTACAGTTCTTCCATAAAAATGCCATTAACTTTAAACTCTTTTCTCTATTTGATTATATTACTGATTAGCTATTTAAATGCTTTAATATTAAATATTTACTTGATTGGAAGATTGTAAAACCTGACAAAAGGCAATCCAACTGAAACTGAAGACACTTCAACACCTTTTCTGTTTCAATATAGCATCCCAGGGCAGATATAATTGCTCTGCTAAACTTACATCCATCGTTTATAGTATTTTACAATACTATAAACGGGTGCACGGGCAAAAAACATCACAATATTTATTATTCAAGTTTCGTGACACTGTTCGTGTAGTAAAATTTGTTGGTTTAACACCAAACTTTACGACTAACGAGCAGGGACAATCTTCGACAAAGATTACAGACACCAGTCCGATCACGTCATGTGAGTCTTGTTAGATTTAACGATACGGCGGAGCGTTAAGGAAGACGCAATCAATTTTGTTATTTTGGACCTGTTATTCTAAAATAAAAAGCAATGGCCTCCAATAATGTCTCAAAATGGGACACAGTGACATATAAGGTTTGAGGAAGTGTCAGCATCGGCATATACGGGCTCCGCTGTCAAATGACAACTTTATTATACCGAATGCCTTCAATTTTACCAGCAGTAGTTCTAGTATAGAAGGCTGTGCGCAACAATACCTGTCTATGGTTCTGTTTAAGCTTCGGAGCTTTTGTTTACTGTGACGATTATGGCGTCTATTGTGCTGCTCAAGTCCTAATCGTTACAGAGAGAATGGCAGCACTAGGGCTAATTTCGGCCTGTGCGATCC
>JARJDU010040189.1:0-10483 GCA_030264695.1 Lissagria laeviuscula
TATCAGTGATATTACACAATTGGAGCAGTTATTTAGTACGTCAAGCATTAAATTATCCTGTTATCAGTTGCTTGTCAGTGAACAATGGCCATTTCGTATCACGTGGTCGTCCAACTTGTTTAAGTTGAGCAAATTCGGTGACTTGCAATTGGTTTTTGTTAAACAATTGCATTCTACAAGGTTAAATTTGAGTTAGGTTTTAGTTTAATTTTTAGATTTGAAAAACTAGTAAAAAAATCTCGACCGGCCTTGACAGTGTTTTGGACTGGTCATTAGAATAACGCGTGGAATAGTTTTATGTTCTGAATGTGTTGTTGTAATTTTAGTAAGACAAATATTATTGCAATAGATGAAACAATAGAATAACAACACTCTGTTGATAATATATTTAAATTCCGATAAATTATCTCCAGCCAAATGTCCTTAATCTATGAGCTGATTAAAAAAAGCACGTCGTGCTGATTCATATTCACAACGAATAGTCTACTAATCTAATTATATTAATTACTCAATCTAAATCACTGAACAGTAGGAGTAGCAATTAATGAGGAGCATGGACTATGCCCATGCACGTTTTGTATATATCGTATCGCAGTCGTTACACATTTCACAAGTCATAATGTTGCGATATCCACATGTTCTCGACCCAAAAGCAATCGAATTCGCTCGCGATTTCCTTAACGAAACCTCTGAGAAACAAAAGGAATACGTGTCTCTCATCCGGGACCATTTCCACACGCATGAACCCTCTATCAAGATCACTACAGAAGATGATACCATTATTGCATTCCTTCGAGGATGTAAATACGATCTCCAAAAGACCATAACTAAGATTAAAAACTACTACCAAATGAGAGCCAACCTCCCGTATGTCTTCACCAATAGAGATCCTCTAGATCCTCGTATGAAGGACCTCCTCCATCTTGGATGTTACATTCCCTTGAAGGAATTCCATAATGGAAAATTTGTCCTCGTCGTGAGACCTGCCGCTTATGATCCGAAACAATTTGATATCACGGATATCCTCAAAATTGGGTATGTTTTCATCGAGGTGTGTAGCAAGATCTGTCCGAATTTGCAAGTCTATGGCGCTTGTATGATCATTGACATGAAAGGGATGTCTTTGGGACATGCCAGACAACTCACACCTTCGATCATACGACATATGGTGCATTCCTGGGAGAATTTCCATTGTCGTCCGAAACAGATCGAATTCATCAATGCGCCGTCTTATATCAACGTGGTGTTGAACATCTTCAAGAGTTTCATGAGTTCTAAGTTAAGACAAAGGATCCGCGTGCATTTCGGCGGTCTGGGGACTTTGCATGATGTGATTGATAGAAAGATCTTACCGGAGGAGTATGGTGGACTGGGTGGGAGTTATCAATTGGATGTGGAATTTTGGGTATTCCAGATTATGGAATTTAGAAAGTGGATTTTGCATGATGAGCAGTTCACTGTGGTGAAAAATAAATCATAAGTTTTGTTTTCGAAAGTTAGTTTTTAAGGACAGTTTTAGTTGTTTGTATGGATATCTTAGTGACACGTTATTAATGTCAATGTTGCATTGTCATTATCAATCATCATATCAATATTGTAATTTATATTTTTTATATCAATATTTTACAAAATGAGTTTTATAAGATTTCCTTCCACGTCGGTTCTCGACCTCAGGTCATTGAATATTACAATTACTAGTGAAGAGAGTTTTACTCAACTGGAAACGGAATATAATAAGGTAATTCTGTATACTCAGCTAACACACAAAATGCGGCCATCGGTCGGCCTATTGTTGGCAAAGCAATGCAATTAAAATTGGTTTAACATCGTCGGCTAAACGCTAGCATGATATAAAAACTTGCGTCGACGATATGCATTTTCTATGACGGCAATATAGCGGAACGATGATGGCAGTAACCACTGGCCAACCATCATCTGTCGACGCATTTTTATTTTGGCTTTTCTACGTTGTGCTAAGGTTTGAGGATTGGCTAAAAGACGTTTGTCTGCCGCCAGCCACTGTATGTGTGTTAGCTGGGTACTCTTTTTAAAAAGAAAAAGAAAAAGAAACTATTAAGAAAATATTATTGATTTCATAGATGCTGGGACAGATGGAAGACAATCCTAAATTAGTAAAATATTTGGATGCATACTCTAACCTTTTTGACTATCTTTATGCCCAACATGTGAATTCCACAGAATTAATGAATGCCAAACGCAGTTTAGAGGAAAAAATACAGGAATCTACCCTGCAACTCGAGGCAAATCTCCAAACAATCAAATCCAACGAGAAATTAATTGTCTCAATGCGAAAAGATATTCAACATAGTCGAATGGAAATCGATGAGGTCCATTTTCGCGAGCAATCATCTCAAGAAATCATCGACAATCTTCGTCGGAACATTCTTAATCTACAAAAGGAAATCGCTTTCAAACAAAAAATGACTTTCGTCGATACTGATGAGTCCGCCACCGTAGTGAAACATAAACAAGGGATTGTTCGAGAGAACGCTGAATTGGCTAAGGAAGTGAATAAATTGAATGAAGCCCTACAGGAAGCTTTGAACTATCAGGAGGAATTAGAATTGCAGACGGATTATACCGAAATGCAGATTTTAGAGATTTGCACTAAGTTAGAAGTAAGCCCAATAACTAACCAACTTTTCACTTGTTTCTTCTTTTATAGACTTTAGGCTGCCAAGGCCGGTTTGTGTGCACTCCAATCATTATTTTTGTTGTGCCTCCAAGTTTGTTTCTGTCTATAAATTTCGTGTAGGAAATGTACGAGAAGCATCAAGCTGATTGTGTGCCTAGGGCTTCAAACTGGACCTCGTCAGCTCTTAATCTGCCGCTGTTGACAGCGTTCTGGATAAGTCTATATTATATGATCATTTCTAGGATGTAACTGAAGAATTTGATATTTCAAAACATACGAAATCGAAGTTAGAAACAGCATTAGAAAACAAAAGAGTGGCATTGGAAGATCTACTAGAAGAAGAAGAACAAATCGAGCTCATAAATCAAGAGGAACAACTCCTGATTACTCAGTTAGAAGATGAAATGAAGAAATTATTTGACAGAACGGATAAGTGCATGGCAAAATATGAAGCTTGCGGTACAAAAGCGAGCCGTTTACAACAAAATTTTAATAAACAAGCTCATGAGGTGAAGATAATAGCAGCTGAACTTGGAATATGTGACAATAACTTGAAAACCGAGTTGCGGGCACACATTAAAATCAAGCAAGACCTAGAATCTTTGAATCAACAGAAAGCCTATGATAATAATTTTGTCGATCAGCTTGTTGCTCAGGATTCAAGAGATAGGAAAGATTTAGAAACTTTACGGAATGAAATCGCCGAATTGGAGAATCTTCTTAGTGTTCAGAAAGCTGACGCTGACAATGACAGACGACAAATTGTGAATTACAGTCGTGAGATGAACGTTATCCGAAAGAAAATCTCCGTGGTAGCAAGTACGTGCTTACTTATCACGTTTTCTTTTCTCTTTGGTTGGTGTCTATTTGATTTCTAATTTTCGGTTTTAGAAATGGGAGGTGCATTGCTGGGTAGCATTGATTTGCATGAACGTGAACGTATGAAACGGGAGCTCGAAGTTGAATTCCATGACCTTGAAATGCAAAAACAAATGAAGCATGTTAACTATTTAGAGCGAGAGAGGGATCGTTACACTGACGAGAATCAAGAAAATGCTGCAAAGATTCAAACGCTGCTCCAACAGTTACGATTAAAGAAGATCCAAATCTTTGATCAAAAGAAATTGAAAGTTCAGCATAGAAATAAAATGCGACAATTAATAAATATGTATGACGAGACGCGGTCAAGTTCAGTGTTACTGAAGAAATCTTTGAAGTTGAATTATGTTTCTACAAAGAATCTCAATCAAGACATAACTAAGTTTTACTGGTTGAATAAAGTAGTTCTAAGTCATATCCAAGATAAGGAACATCTCGCCAAAGAGTCGAAACGCAATACTCATAAGATTGCCAAGGAAAAAGATGAGTTACAGGAAGCATTGACTGAAGCCCTACAGTATATTCGTAACTTAAAAGTAGAAATTTCTGCGAAGACTGTAGATATTAAGACTTTGCATGGTGGTATCTTGGTGCAAGATAGACATCTTCGACAGAAAATCTCGGAAATCGAGACATTGGTCAATGAGCGAGAGATTTTAGGTCAACAAATTGATCGTAGGAACAAAGAGCTGTATCTGTTGTACCAGAAGATTGCGATTCTTTGGACGGCGTCCAAATCCGGAGAGGATGCATATACTCTACGACTGAACGATATTGGATTGTTGCAATATGAGATTACTAGATTAGGTCAGAAGAAACAAGCGTTGACGGACGATGCTAATAATATGAATGATTTAAAGATTGAAGTGTTTCATCTCGAGGTGGATCTAAGACGGGAAAGACTTAAATCGAAGGTGATGGAAGAGGAACTGAAGGGAACTACGAATGTGCATAGATGGAGGAAATTGGAAGCTTCGAATCCGGAGGTTTACACGCTATTGAAACATATCAGATTGCTACAGAAACATGTCTTAGGGCAGACCAAGCAAGTTGATAATTTGAAGAATATGATAATGCATGTGAAGAAATTAGCTGGGAATATGCAACAAATTATTGCGAAATTACCGAATCCAGAGTTTAAGACGCGCATGAATAAGGATCAGAACAAATTGCATATTTCAAAGAATCAGGAAAAGGTTTGCCGCCATTTGCATTTTGTGATTAGATTGTAACTTTTGTTTTCTTTTCATAGAGCTTGCTGTTTGAAAGACAATCAAAGGAAATTCAAAATGACCGTGTTCATCTCGAATTGCACGAAGGCACATTAGATATTTGGCAAGAGAAGCGGAAGCTATTGAAAACCCGGAAGAAACGACAAAAGGATCTGAAACGGCTGCACGAGTTGAAACAAAACGTGACTAGTGCTTTTATCAGTATGGAAAAAATGGGCCTGAAGCCATCGATTAACTCAGAGAGAACTAAATTACCAATGATTTGAACAACCCACTAAGTATTTTATTTAATTATATTTTAAGTAACTTTAATAAAATAATATAAACAGTAATCTATGTTATTTATAAAGAGTGCTATTGTTATTAGAATTCTGACAGATGTATCAAAACGCCAAAGAAAAAATGATTGGCATTTGATAAAAGTGCTTTTTTAATGTTTTGTTTAACAAGAATTTCCTTTTTTTTGGTTCATGTTTTGTTTCCTTACCAAGAAAAACGTTAAAACTATCAAAAAACAGGGACAATGTCCGTGACATTCTTAGTTGATGAAGATGGGGAAGATTCCTCCGAAGCAAGCTGCCTCGAAGAAGCTTTCGGTAATATTGAGCTCAATTTTAACCAGGTATAGCCAACTTTACCCAATCCAATTCAACCAAACAATACATTAATTTTCTCTGTGTTAGATGGTAGCTGAAATGGAAGAAGATCCCAAACTGGCGCCATACATCGACGCCTATTCAAACCTCTTTGACTTTTTGTACTCCGAACATGTGAAAACCATGGATTTACTGGCAGCCAAGTCCCGCTTAGAGCTCGAGAGAGAAGAAGGCGAGCGACGATTAACTGAAAGTCACAATGTAATAATGGACGACGTAATTATCATCAACGATCTTAAAAGTAACATCGAAAGGAGACACCAGGACATAGACGAGGCGCATGCAAGAGAGCAAGGTGCTCAAGAAATCATAGATAATCTTCGAAGGACGATTATCACTTTAGAAACGGAAATTGAGTTTAAAAACAAGATGACTGAAATCAATACTGATGAGAATACGTCGGTTACCAAACATCGACAGGGATTAGAACGTGAGAAAGTGAAGTTGATACAAGAAGTTGGTAAACTGAACGATAAATTGGACGCTGCTTTAGCTTACCAAGAGGAGTTAGAACGCCGGACGGATTTTACAGATGTCCAGATACATGAAATCAGCGACAAGTTAAATGTAAAAATGGCAATGCCTTGATTAGTCTTTTGTGTGATTTATATATTTTTTTCTTTAAAGGATACCGAAGCGCAAGTAGACAAATATCATTTGAATAAAGAAAAACTTGAAACTGAATTAGTTGATCAACATGAGGAACTTTCTAGGAAGACTGCTGACGTGGAATTAATTTCTCAGTTTGTTGCCAATGACAAATCTGCCATTGCTAAGTTAGATGCGGATGTTAAAGAACAAATCGAAGATATTGACAAGTGTATTAAGACTCTTGAATCGTGGAATTTGAAATACTGTAGAATGCAATTGGATTATGATGTTTTGACATATAAAGCTCTCACAGTAAAAGCAGAGAACGACACGATTTTCAGGAATCTCGATGCGGAAATCGAAGGAATGGAGAATTTCAAAGCGGATTGTATTGAAGTTCACAGATTGAAGAAAATCTTGGAAGAGATTCTGGAGCAAGCGCAAAAGGAAATCATGGCTTCTTTGAAAGAACGTAATCAGTTGCACGATGAGCTAGTTTTGACAGAAAACAAGATTCTTGATCAAAAGCTTCAGATGGATGCATCTAAACGTGAAATCATTAATCAAATGCGAGAGAAGGATATTATCCGTCGAAATATTGCCATGGCATCACGTAAATACACTTTTATACTAAGTAATTATGTAATTCAATTGATAATTTGCAGGTCACAATACGCAACAATCCGAAGTAATGAAAAATATTCAAGCGAACAAGACGAAAGTCGAAACGGAAATGATAACTCACGTGCAGAATCAAGCTAAGCAAAAGAAAGAAATTATTTATTTAGATCGAGAGCGTGACAGGTTAACCGAAGAAGCTGAGGATAATATCAAATTGATGGAAGAACTCATGGAAAAAACCCGCACGAATAAACTAAATATCTTTGAGATTAAGAAGCAGCTCGCTGAGATCAAGAACAAACAACGCATGCAGCAAAATCTCTTTGACGCATGTAGATCGGACAGAAAAGCTTTGACGAAAAGCTATGGACATTTGACATCGCAGATGAGCGCTCAGCTGGATAAATTGAACGAATCCAAGATGACAATTAATCTGTATGTGGGTGAAGTTGAAGTTAAAGGTCAAGAGATTGTAGTGAATAAGGCAACATCCAAAATCGCTAAAGACGAGATTGAATCTTGGCGAAAAGAGCTTAAGCAATGTCAGCGTGATATTCATGTATTTAAAGCTGAGAATGCGCAGAAGAAAGCTGATTTGAAGAGTTATCACAAGAGCATTGAACAGTCTGATCAGAGTATCAAAGCTTCAGATAAAGTGATTGTAGCTTTAGTGAATGAGAGAGATCTTCTAGCTGCGCAATTATATCGTCGAAATGATGAGTTATGTCTGCTTTATAGAAAGATTAAGATTTTGGAATTCACACTAGACGCTGGATACAAACAGTATAATCGAAGACTTAAAGATGTTCACTTGATGAAACTGGAGATTAAACATTTGAGACAGGAGAAACTGTTGCTGGTTACTGGGATCAGTAATATGAATGATTTACAGACTGAGGTGTTCCATCTTGAAGTCGATCTGACGCGGGAAAGGGTGAAATCTAAAATGCTAGAACACGAGTTGCGTTATCCTTCGAATATCCATCGATGGAGGAAAGTCGAAGCATCCAATCCCGACGTGTTCAGGCATTTACAAAAGATTTTACTTTTGCAAAAGAAAGTGCTGTTGCAATCGAAACAAATAAGTCATATGGAGATTCAACTGAGAGAAGGTAAAAAGTTATATAATAATTATCGTCAGATGGTGTCTAAACAACCAGGACCAGAGTTAGAACAACGATTGAATCATAGTATGAATAAATTGGAGACTAGCTGCATTCAGAAAAAGGTTTGTCTTGTTTTAATCATTTGTTTCCTTAAATTATGCTGTTTCTTTTGTATTTCAATTAGCAATTACAACGAGAAAGGAGTTTGTTACAAGAAGAGAATGTTCAATGTACACGAGTCTTGGTTGCAGCTAATTTAGAATTGCGAAGCGAACGACATAAACTCGCAATGGCAAAGCAATCGAGGAGGAATTTGGAGGAGAAGAAAAGGAACTTGGAGGAACAAGGGCAGCAGGTGTTTGATAAAATGAGGAAACTGTTGACACCTAGGACTATAGTGACTATTGGTACGAAAGCATTGCGAAGACCAGACTCTGCTTCTTCTACATCTTCCATTTAAGAATAGTAATTTGTTTAGTCAGTTATTTAGTATCGGGGATGGTTTTGGTATAAGGGGTGTATAAGTTTTGGGATTATTGAAATGAGAAATTGCTTGGAATGTGAATTAAATCATTTTATATATCATGTACATGCTGCTGATGATCAATCGTTTGTTGTTTTTGTTTGTTTACGTTCATAGAGCGAGTGCGCATACAAGAACTTCAAGAACTGTTAGAGGTCGACTGCACTAATCTCTTATGCGACACGCCGAGTTGCAATCCGTCGCTATTCCTGCTGCAGGAAAGACGTGCGCGCGTGTTTCATCTAATTCTAATTCGGTAGAATTATTACTTATACTGCTAATTAATAGTTAAATTCATTATTATAACGTGTGGACTGTGTTTAGTGCCTAAATCATGTAAAGTGATACATTGTGCAATGATTCCTGTTTGTATAAAGACTGAGTGAATCTGGAGCTACATGGAACTGACTACTTTGGATTATTACAAAGAAAGTAAGTTATTTTCTTTGTTAATAAAGCCACTAATCAAGAAACGTGTTTGATTAACTAACAAATAGAGTAATTACATTAACAATATTGTATCTTCTGTTTTTGTACAAAATAGAAATTGATTGCTATTGTAGTTGGCTCATCATATATAACACCATTCGTAATGCAATTTATATTGTAACAGAACATCGTGTATATAGATTCGGCTCAATATTTTACTAGCCCGCAATTTGTAATAGTCCTTTTGTTATCTATGCTAGATGTTCACAGTCAATATGGTAGTTTGCCAGTTTGAATATTTCTAGAGCCGGTACTGTGTACATGTTTTGCTTCGATACAATTAGCGTGCACATTTATCTTTATCGCTTGCCTAATGACATTTTGAAGTACATTGGATTTGTTATAGGTGATCACATCGTCCGACGGCAAGATTCCACAGTTTAACAAGTACAGTAGTGCAATTATAATAAAAATTCGTTTAAAAATGTTCAGGATAGCACTTCCACACGTTTGAGACTGCAATAAACAATTTCAGCAGTAGTGTTTTTTAAAAATAGTGCGTGTCGTGATAATTTCATTAAATATTTGTATTTTCTTGTCGTTTTTCTACTTCATCTAAATGATAAATTAAGGGTTTTCGGTTGTTATTAAAGGTTCTTATACTACTTTAATAAGAAAGTGCGAAATTGTGTTTGTTTAAACCGTTGGCCGTGTGCCCCGACGGCAAATGCGGGGTTAAAATGCATAGTGCGTTGGTTCAAGAGAATTCTGCGCTGGATTAGAGTTCCGTCGGATGTTATTCGTGGTAAATCTGTTTATGTATTTTATCTATTTTCATTTTACAATTTAATTTTAATATTTTAATTTTAATTTTCAGATCAAATAAGGATTATCTCCTGAAAGAAACGACGGTGCCTGGACGGATGATTCTTGAACAGGGTTCGCACGTCGGGCCGCAGGGACTCACTTTTTTTGCATGTGTAGCCATAACTTGCACAGTATTAACTTCATGCCAACCAACAAATTACGGGCTTATAGAGCATCATTACATTTCTTTCGACCTGGCAACCCTATAGAACTGGTGAGTGTTGATACAACACATAGAAAGAATTATTATTAATTTATAACTATAAATAATTATTAAACCAAGTTATTTTCGGTTTTCTCTACATCGATTGCTATATCTGGCAAAGTTCTTGCATCACGTCAACCAAAAAATTACTGCCTTGAAGAGTATTAATTATCTTTCGTTTATTGTGCGAGGGTAGTTGTACAACCTTCAGGAAGCGCCATAAGTGCGCAACGAAGATGGACGGCAAGTACATAGCAGCATGATGCGATTACTCAGCGAGGAGAGCTAAATCTCACCCTGGCTCTCAGCAAGAACAAGAAAAAAATGTTGTAAGTCATACACTTTCGGTAAGTTGTATAAAAATTATATTTGGTTGGGTGTTCTAAAATAAACGTTGATTGATTTTAGGTCATTTAATGAAGGCGAAGGCTTTCGCCAGAGTTCAGCAACACTGCAAGATATCTAGAACAACCTTCGACGAGACAAATGTTGAAGTAGGATTGACTAGCAAGATTGAAGAACAAGTCGGCAGATTATGGTGTTGGTGTACAGCAGTGACCAACAGACGGTCAGCAGTCACCTAGGAAGTTAGCAACATCGATAGTGGACGACCAACAGATAACGAAAAACCCACCAGCAGCAGAAAGCACTGCAAAATATCTACAACAACCATCCATGAAGCAATAATCAGCGTGCGATTAACCAGCAAGTTGTAAGA
>JARJDU010040224.1:0-15554 GCA_030264695.1 Lissagria laeviuscula
GAAGTATTTAATGTTTCCAGATTGTTTCAAAGTGCCAAAGGTGTTAAGATAAATTAATTAAAACAAAAGAAGAAAATGATAAGTCATGGTGCAGTTTAGTATGAATACTTTAATTACACTGTATGTATTTGTAATTCCATTATGTTATAATTTAAATTTTTATTATGTTGTGCAATTATGTGAATTTTATAAATTAATGTATTATTTTCAAATCAATCACTTAAAAGGAAGGAAAAGTTTCATTTGCATTTGATTCAAGAATGAAAGGTTTGTATTAATATTTTTATTAATTTATTTATACCTAGGTCAATTATAATTATAATCATTAATTCTAGATATTGTTATTGTTTATTATATTCTAAGAAAGTATGAATAAATAAGTTAAGTATTTAAAATTGAATTGTATGTTCATTGTTTTCCTAGCTTGGTTTAAAACAAGGTGTATTATTAGAGATTTAAATAGAACCAGGAAACTGTTAAATAATGTTTGCGATATGTGTCAATTTATAACACGAACCAATGTATGCGAGAAAGTCAAACTTCTTTATTTCAGTAAGCCAATCTAACTTCTCCTCTTTCCCTGGTTTACTCACTTTTGCTGTTCACATGTTGCACATGTTCAAAAACGTCTACTGTCTGCTGTCTCAAGTCTACTGTGTCCATAAACGGATTCAATAGAAACAAAAATTTACACGTTAAAACAATTGAGTATAAATTACCTGATAATATGTTTCAAGTTTAAATGAAACCATTTTCTCTACCTTACAATTTCACGGCTTTAAAATGACAGCTCAGTTTATTCCCCCTCTCCGTGATACAAACATTCACGCCTTCTGACGTCACGTGGGAGTGGCTTTAGATGAGAGCGGAGATAATAAAGTTACAACATAAAACTGCCATCGAATTTCAATATACACCTAATCATTGCTTTCATTTGATCAAATTTTTTTGTTGTTTTATTTAACTAATTATTACAATTTATGTCCTCAAACATTTTTCATCAAGGCAATAATCTCGATTCATTCCATTTATTCCCATTCCGACACTTCAATATTTTAAGTGGGGCTTAACACAGATTACAACCACTTATATCGAATACGTACCCATTCCATACTTAGCAATTCCTCCAACCATGCAAACACCTCTCTCCACCAACTGAAATCGTCTTGAATCTTAATATCCCTCAACCAATTGTGTACACATTGAAGCATCGAAATACATAAACTGCGATAATATCGACGTCGACGATGTGCTTTCGCATACAATTAGCTCCTCACCTTCCCGTTTTTCATCTTCGAGGTAAGTATATATATCTATTCATGCTGTAAGACTTAAAAGTTCGGCATGTATCGCCGGCGATATCTGCAGCCTCTGGAGACTTTGCAACGCTTAACATTCGGTTACATAGGAAGCAACATAATTGGAGACGGCTGAGGACCATCGTGAAGCAAACTGGGAGCTATTTCGCATCGACGAACGCGATCGTTATGAATATTTATGAGTTCAATTATTAAATATTAGAAGCGAATCGATAATGTCTTCTTTGTCCTTGTAGGCTTAAGGGTTTTACGTACAGGTTAAAAAAGGAAGAATAAAATATTGAATGTGAGGTGAAAATAAATTTAGATAATGGGTAGTGTGCATCAGGTACCCGGAATCATTATTTTTTAATTAAATTTTACTATAAATGAATATTACTAAAAACAATTTTAAATATTGTTTAAGGTGTTAACATTTTGAGGCAAAATCATTAGAGAAATATATATTTCATCTTCATTTTCATTTTATAACATATTTGTCATTTCAAATTGACCAATAGAACCCTTCCAAAAATACTCACAATTCGCAGACTGTTTGTCACATAGTTATGCGGCACACGCACGTGAAAATCTAATATTGACTTGTTTGACATGTAAATCGCAGCTTAACAATAAAGCACGTGATTTAAGTAGACCGGTGCGATATTAGCACCGGTGGCTGAAGAGCTTCGGAGAGTGGGAAAAAGGACGGCCACCTTGCAGACTGATAACAGGGTTGCGTGGGTGGCTAGATGGTCGTATATAGCAATCCGAACGGGCATGAAATTCGGTTGGGCATGGGACTTTGCATTCGATAAACATTCAGATCGCATCGTTTCACAAGCGGTGGAGCGACAGGACGCCGAATCTGCGATTGCATTAGTCGACGCGACGCGATACGACGCCCACATAAAGCTTTTGTGAGTATGCAAGCATCATCACGTTTATCATGCCAGACTGATTATTAATTAAAATTTATAATAATTATTTTTTAACATAAATGCAAAATAATTATCTCAATTGTAAAATATTTATAGCAGATTTAGTATATTGTGATAATAAGTATTGCAATCATGATAGCGATTAGAATGCAATCATGATGGCGCCGAAAAAAAAATTATTGATAATGATGAAATTTTACGTTTTGTTCGGAACTACCAACCGATAAATTCAACGCGGTTGTATTTATTGCTGCGATTTACTGATCCAGTGGGCACGCTCAATTTTGATATTCGACGGGTGAGAATATCGAATAATCGGATTAAAAGTCAGCGATACAGGTTGTGTGCTCACACAAATGGTGGAATTGCGAAATTGCGCGAAATTTCGACGATTGCACCGAGCACACGCAAGTCAAACACGCCACTGTTAGCTATCTATGCGTTAAATAAATGAAAAGAAGAAATAACGGCGGCAGCGAATCTACAATTGCGCGTTCGATCATTCTGCCTGTCAAACTTGTTGTGCATATCAATCTTCTTAAACCTCGAAAACTCACCTAAAACAAATATGAAAAGATGCATATATTTATGTTGTTTTTTCATCTTTGCATTTTTTCAAATGTTTTTTATTTTATTTAACCAAGCTACTACCAATAGATCTTTCAGCAATAGTTTTTCGCATATATATAGTTTTATTTTATTTTGTAAGTGCATAATTATTATGACTTTTAAATTAAAATGAGAATTTTTGGCTTCGTTAGTTGATGTGAAACTCTTTACTTTTTGTGGCCTTATACTGATTGTTGATAGTTGTTTGACATTCATAATCGATTCTTTATTGCTTTGCAATAATTTTTGTATATTTATTGCGCCACGAAAAACGCTAGTTAGGCGATCCGAACTCCGACCATTGCCTGAATGCGTGTGTGCAGCTGGGGATGTTTGAATGAAATTGTTGAGCTGACCTGAGTTCTCTACGTCTTTGTTTTGTATGAAACCCATGAATATTATGTGCTGGAACTCATAGTTGTTGCTATTTTATACTCAAAGGTCTGAAAATGAAGATAAATGTAAGTAAGAAAGTGAGAATTAAAGCCAGTAGTTATTACTTAGTTAGTTAAATTTTGAATTTCCGCAAAGTCCCCTGAACGCCGCTCTTCTCTCCTCTCTGCCTTGCTGGGTTGTGCTTCCCCTAGTTACGCTACTGATTACGAATGAATTTTGTAGCTTCCAGTAATGATCTTATGATCTTAGTTTGGCAACGATCAATAATTTTTATGTTAAGTTATAAAATGTTACACGCTCGAATTGCCAATTTTTTTTACTGTCTGCAACCTGTTCCTGGACTGTTAATTGCGCATGCGTTGTCTAGAACCGTTCGGTTAGTGCTAGTTATGTGATCGAGCATTGGAAAACGTTGCGAACCATATGCTTTAAACCTCAAAACAGCTGTGACTCTGAAACAATGCAAGATTTAACTGACTGTGTATCTAAGAAGACTTTGATGCATTCTATGGTCAAGTTGAAAACAAGAAACACTAAACGCTCATATGTCGGATTGTTGGTACTACTTCTGAATCGAGAACTGTTTGAACGGTTCACAACCAGTAATAGAATCGTTCATTCGGTGTGTTAGAATAGCAGATTTTAATAATGTTATTTCTATAACTGAACGCGTCTCATTTACTAACTACGCATGCGCAACGATCTCAGAACTGGCAGTTCAAGCGTGTTGGAAAGAACCTTTAACGACTCTGCAGTTATTTGCATTAGACAAACTGGTGTTTAAATTATACACACAACTTGTAAAAACTTTCATAGTGTTTATAGCAATAGTTTTGTTATATTTTATTACATAACTGGTAAAACCAGAATATTACACTAATACCCACTGTGTAAATATGCAAACTGTGTGTCAGTATCAATAATCACTTGTTTTAAATGAAAACAACCAATCACAAGCACTCAAGGTTTTGATGCTGTTACTATACAGTCGGTGCCCTGTACAGCATATTTGACATGCTATACTGCTCATTGTTCGTAGATGTGCATTTATAGTACGTATGCCATTTCCCTTTTATCAACACTTGTAGTGTATAATATTTAACTCTTGTGTAAACATGTAATAATTCCTCGAACGCTCAACGCCTTCAGCTCATTCTGTGATTTTCGTCTTAGTGATTATAACCCCGCATTACGCACTAGTAAATTAATAAATTCGCAATCAAAAAAAAAAAAATATAAAATTCACAAAATACTTTTAAATTTATTTTATAAATTTTTACATAATTATTAATTAATTAATATTTTACAATATATAGATGTTTATGCACCCCTAATTTTTAATCAATATTTTCAATTATACAGCCATAAAATTTAAAAGCCTAAACAGGCTTTCTAAAAAAAGCGAGAAAAAAGTGATTTAATTACGACTTTGACGTTCCTGAAATTAACGAGATATGAGCACGAGGCAAGAGGAGCACAGTACAGAAGCGAAAAACGCATCCAATCCAATTTCTATTAATAACGTGCGCACATAAATAGCCGTTCTATATTCCCAACGTGGCGGATATGGAGGCGGCGCGTCGGCCAGAGTATGCCAGTGCATGCACCACGGGCGGTTGGGGTGGTAGAGAATCGACAATTACACTGTATTATTAAAAAGAAATGGTTACATGCTGGGTTGAGGCAGCCACAGCCCCAAACTCGGACTTCAGAGCATTTGAATTAAATCAACTTGCTCTCTGCCGTGCCACCTCCAAAGCTCCCTACTAACCTGTCAAGTCTACCGTTTTCACTGCACTACATATCTTGCTATCAATTATAAACGTTATTTAATATTTATATAATTATTTTTTTATTATTATTTAAACGTAGGTATTATAATATCTTGTATAAATATTGTATATATCTTGAATCATAATATTGATGTTTAAATATATGTCAATACTTTTCAAATTTAGAAATTCAATATTGTATTAATATTGAATATCTAATATGGTTCAATATTATAATTAGTAAATAATTCACTCAGTTACACCTATGACATAATATCATTGTTCAATATTGTACTTCAATATAAATACATATTTATAGTAAATTGTTTACCTGTACAATTTGTGATTTAAAAAATATTAAAAAAAAAACAGAATATATTTATGTGTTGTTCCATTTTTCTTTCACCTAAATTATTTCGAGCTATGCAACCAAGCTCACATCTAGACTGTCCAAAGTATACCGAGGTATAGGCAGCCCACAGTCCATCTCAGTGCTTTCACGTACTCCCCACAGATCTAAATTTTAGCATTCCGCTCGCCTCGCATTTTGAGCGTGTATTATTCATGTTTCGCATGCTCCATATATTTATGTATTTGGGTCTGCATACAAACACATACATATACACCGACTAGACACTTCTAAACATATTTGCAGCCTCACGTGAAGATATTTAGATAGACGCATATTTGCGTGTACATACAAAGCTGACTCTCACACGAATAAAATTACAGGAACTAGAGAACTAGACAGCTCTGGTAAGAACTTAGAGTTTCTGTGCAAAAGAATGTCGGAAAGGAAAAGATTCCGTACAGCTACCTTCATCTAACCGTGGCTGGCGGAGGCGGTGGGCATGTGCCAGCCATTTTCGCCGCGCATAAAAATTCGATGCGATAGCTTATTCTATGCATTTCTCCGGCCGGAACGCCGGCGCATCTCTTTATTTTCTATTTATAATGTTTATTGTTCCCTCGGGAGCGTAGCCAGCAAGGATATCTGATATATAGCAGTTGCTGCGCATCAATGTTTCATAATGTTCTCTTCTATATGTGTAAATATCACAGATCTAAACCATAAAACATAATATTAATAGAAAACGATCATTTAAGTTTTGTTTTAATTTTTAGAATTTCAGTCCTTTTGGTGTCGTTTTGAGAAGAGGTAAGAAAACCAGTTAGAACGGATCTACTAAATATGCAGGATCGGTGACACCTATACATCAACGACAGACTGCTCGAGGTGTCGTGAGGAGCATAGCAATCGCTCGTTATACCCGCCCCCGCACCGTTTCAACCCCGCAAATCTAGAACTAATGCATGCAGCTGCGGCCTTTGCTCTCTCGCCGAAAGCGGAGAGCTGCATAATGGAATGTTTAAGATACTATCGACACACGTCGATACGCTATCGAACCCTAGCGTCCTTTTCGTTGCGAGTTTTAGAGGCGCTTTGATCTCTACTGCCGCCCTCCGCCGCTTGCGGTGGACACGCCAGTCTATTCAATATATCGTAGTGGTGTACAAAACGAAACGAGCGGAAAGGCTGCGTTTTAAATATTCATTGAGCGTAGGACGCGTCGTGTCGTTTTGTCCGAGGACAAAGGCTTCACAGTGATGGAAAAGAAAGATTGCGATGAAGGATAAACAGTACACCGAGTGAAGCAAGGGGGAAGCAAGGGTATTGGTAATTAAAATTTGTTGAAAATTTATGTGCAACCATGTTCTGTAAATTATGATCGTTATGGAAGAATGAGTTTAGGAAATGCAAATTCTTGTAAAAATTAAAACTTTGGGATTTCTTATTGAATAATTAATTTTAAATTACTTTACTTATTAATCAATGAAAGTCTGAAATAGCAAAACTACATATACTTTTCTATAGATTCTTTCTCTATTTTATTCACTGTATTCAGTCATTCTCAATGCGTTTTCCTTTTAACAGATACTGAGCTTTAGTTTGATTCGAATTTTTTTTTAACTGCAGAGTTAATTACGTTTATGGAATCTGACTCAATTTATTTCAATATCTATGTGAGTTTAATATAAAATCTAACCTTAAATGTAAAAATATACAGTGAGTCACCATAATTTTGGCAAAATCACTTCAATTTTATAGGATAAAATAGATAAATACTACCGATATTTAAAGTGATGACTGTTGGATATAAAGGTTAGTCCACTAACTAACAGAAGAATCTTAATATAGCTTTCGTTACGTGTGACATACATTATTTGCATGCCAATCTTTTAGAATTATAAATATTTGCAATTCAATCAGGCACACTCAAGAATATGATAACTGGCAACGAGATACATTACAGAGATGTAGCGAGATTACGGCAATGACATCGTAGGTGGTTGTGAGCTGCGTATGTGCGTAGGTGCATCGTACGAAGCTGAATAACTTAAAATACATGTGCTGCGTCTATGTGAATTTAAAAATCGTTGATAAGTTTTAGCTTATTTTCAGCACTTGGACCTAAAATTAAATAATTCCAGTAGGAAAAATGCAAAAAAGAAACACGTGTGAAGGTTACTCCACGTCCATCGACACGCGACTCGCGTTTTTTTTTTTTAGGCATCAAGCTTTATTTACCTGCTATCTCAAGCCACAGTTACCATCTAGTTGCCTCGCTTCAAGCGTTGGAATACTTTCAGTGTCGCTTCAATTTCGGCGCGATTCAGCTTCAAACGAAATCTTGCTGCTACCTGCCCATGGCTGCCACTTCAAATTTCAAAATTTTGTGTTATTCGGTGTAGCTCTGTTTACTATAAATATAGTCGCGGCTTTAAACTTTTGATGACCCTATGCGATTACAATTAGTCAAAAACTAGCAATATTAACATTATACCTAATTTTAAAAGAGTCTATAGACTTTTCAAATGCACAATTGCTCTAATTTACTCTAATTTTGCATATTTTATGTACATAGACAACAATTCAATTATATGCACTTGTGCAACCAACCCTTATTGGTCATGATATATATTCTCAGTGGCTGTAGTTCGGTTTCAGTACTACTTAGTAAGTTTTGGCTCGGGAGCCATCTGCTCCTGTTTGCCCTTCGCCCGAGTTGAGCAAAATCGATGGAGTAACTAAACTTATCTGTCGCCCGATTCCCGATCCTAACAACCTGCTTCCTTTACTAAGGATAACCTCCCCATTTCCCGTCTGATTTCCTTCGTTAGAGAGTTCTCAATTGTTGTTCTTCAATAGTTTTGTATACTTTTGCTTAAATATGTCTTTAGTTTCTTCATACTTATTTTCTAATTTATACTTTATATTAATTAGATGATAATTATTAAATCAAAAATTAATATAATTTAATAGAAATAAAGTTTGTAGTTTAATTTAGATTTTAGGTCATTTACTACAAAAAATAGTTCTTTTAGGTATACATAATTTGAATGAATTCTGTCTTGATTTCATACAGTTTTCGGAGATGTTAATTAAATTAAGATAATATGCTTAGCTCTATTATTATTATCCAATGTTATTAATTCTGTTGTTATTTCTGCATATTACTAAAAAGATAATTATAACTGTTCGCGCCAAACTCATGTGCGCAGCCTCTGTTTTTGGTAGACGGGTGCTCATCGGTTGTGCTATTTATGTAAATGTAGTTTTCTTAGTATTTTGTTATATTTGTCAGCTTTGTCCTTATTTTACTGTCCGTTCGTCATTGTCTGTCTATTTCTTATTGTATGGCTTAGTTTTTATTATAAGGGTATGTCTAGTTAGGATACCAATTGCACACGCATTTAGTCATGCTTGCTTAGATCTTAGCTAATGTCACAATTATTTATTGCTGTTTTGTCAACTTTTAACTTGTCCGGCTATGTAAAGTTTTATTAAGTTTATTGTTTAGGGTACTGCTTAAGCCTAGATCACGGTTGCTGTTTATGAGAGAAAATGTTGTTTTGCACCGCGACTAGAGTATCTTTTGTTTATGCAAGTACTCTGAACAATTCTGCGAAATAGCAGAATGCGTGCGATTGTGTGTGTGTGTGTGGGTGCGTGCGGCTATAACTTGCGTCTCTTTCCCTTTGTTTCAATATCTCCAATCACGACTGAGTGTTCTTTCCCTACTTATCAAATTGCAACCGTTTTACTACTACTCTGAGTCAATCCAAGCTTCCCTAAGTAAAATCATTCCCAAATTCTTCACTTCTTCTCGATCATCCAAAAGAGTAAGTTCAGCGCTTAATTAAGAAACTTGTATTTTGTTTTTAGGTTTATTTGTTTGTAATTTGTATCTTTGTAACGTTAACTTCAATCATTGTCATTTATTTTCTATTTATTTGACAACTTTATTATATTATTCATTTTTTATCTAAATTTATCGTTTAACTTCTATTCCGACGCAGTTTTATAAGAAGCCAAGAAATCGTGCTCGTAATTAGCTGTAATTTCAATATATAACGTCGATTCGGCGATAACAATAACAATATTTCTAGTTCGATCTATCTTCAAATTGTAGTTGTGACTTTTGTTCTTTGCTGCTTCCTGCTTTTGGTTCCTAATTTCGTTCTAAGTTCTTTGCTTTCGTTACTCCTTTAATAATTGTCTTGTAGATTTGTTTGTCCTATTTACTTTGATTATTCATTCATGTTTTTATTTTTTTAGTCGTTGACATTTTAGTTTTTTTTTTATATTCTTTGTTTTGTTCTTTTCTGCTATTTTACGGTTGTTCGTATCATTGATGTGGAGCTGTGTAAGTGCTTCCAGTCGCTTCCAATTATTCTTAATTTTGTTCCCTTTTTCATCCCTAATATGCTTGCTTCTCCCGTTCATAGTTTCTACATGTTTTTGTACTTGCAATTCTATAATCGTTTCATTTTATTTGTTTACTTCTAGTTCCATTCTTGCATTTATATTTGCTACAGTTTCCCCATTATCCATGCATATTTCTTTATTCTTTGTATTTTTGTTTCTATATTGTTCAATACTTTGTTGCCATCATTGTTCCAGCATTATTCTTTACATCATACATCATTGTTCTTTTTCGTTATTTTTACGATTTTGTGGTGCATAATTTTTTCTCTCGTTTATTACTCCATTTCCACTTTTTTCTTAGTTTTCATTCATTGCTTAAGTTATTAGTTCTATTCCCAATTCCAATCAATCTAGAAGAAAGATTTAGGGTCCTTATTAATTTTTATTTTCGTTCTTGCTATTGTCTTTTTACTTTATATTTATTTCTGTTTCTTTTTGATTTATTTATTTGTTCTAGTTTTCAGCTATTTTTCCATTATTTCTCATTTTTCTAAAAAGTGTTTTTCCTCTATAAATTTTTTTATTTGTTGAGTTTATTCTACTATGCTTATATAATAATTCATTCCAATTCTTTTGATTGATTTTATTTCATAATATAATCTAATTTTTGATTCTTTTTTATTTCTAAGTTAGGTCAACATAGCCAACCTTAAATTAATCTTATTCTAAGTAAATTATGCTATGAATTAATAAAAAAAGTCACTGTATTTTAAAATGGAATTTATTGAATTTTACATCACTGAATACAAAAAATAGTTTTTTCATAAAATAACATTAATTTTACGTATTTTAAATAAACCATTTCATACATTTTTCGTAATTAAATTAGGATTCGGTTCTTTGTTCTATTCTTATGTAAAAGGTAATTTTTTTTTGTCTCTTTCTTGTATTTATACGTTGGTTGATTTCGCCTTTATTTAATAGTTTTTAGCGATTGTAATTCCCACTTTAACCCTTTTTCTTATATACTATCGTTTTAATTTTGATTCTTATGTTTATGCTATAATTTTCCCGTTTTCTACATTATACTTATTTTCTTCCAGGTTATAGTTTTTTGCATACCAACTTTATTCTTTATTTTGTTTCTTTATTTATTTATGCTTTTACTCTCTTTTTATTTGTTTTAATTTTAGTTCAATATTTCTACCACCGTTTACTTTTCATTGATTTATTTGTTTTTGAATTCAGTCATTTTACAATTCTAGCTTAGAATTTTGAATTCAGTGCTAATTTTAATTCTTGGATTCATGCCCAATTTTATTAGAATATTTTTGCGAAAGTATTATGATTTTTGAATTCGTTTTTGTATTCGTTCTCCCCGTCATTTATTCCTCTATCCGTAAATGATAATTCGTTCTCATTGTTAGTGTTGATTTTGTTGCTTTATTTAATACGATTCATTTTAGCTCTTTCTGTCATTACTCCGATTATTCAGGCATTCGCTCTTTGCTATATCTCATCATTTGCTTTTGTTTTTTGTTTGAATGTGACTATTCTTATTCGTTGTTCTTTTAGTTTTCACTTTATTGCCAATTTGGTCAATAAAATTCTTGCTTTTCAAAGTTTGCTTTCTTTCGTTTAGCATTACTTGCAGTTTTACTTTCATTCTTTTCTTTGCCACTTTTATTTTCTTCGTATTTGTTGCTTTTATATATTCGATTAAATTTGCCTAAGTTTTTCTTTGTTGTCTGCTTTACTTCCACTTAACAGAGTATCTTCCTTTGATCTAATTCCATTTTACTATTTTCTTCGTTCTTTTACTTAATATTTACCTATTATTTATACACAAACGATACATATCAATTAATTCAAACGTTGCAATTCTTTGCTATATAATTATTTTCGAATGATTTGAAAGAAGAATTTATTTATTTAAATAAATAAAAAAAGGAGAAGAAATCAAGCCAGCCATGTTATGGATCATGTGAATCACCTCTCGTGATTCACATATTCCGCGAACGTTCGCCCGAAATTGCCGCTGCTGCCGCCACACGATATATTTTATTGCGTCACATTCTCTTATGCGGGCTGTGCGGCGGAGGCGCGCTCTCTAGCTGCCGCACGTGACGTATTACCGCCGTATCGGTACGGAAGTGTAAAAATACACTCCACCGCCACTCCACTACCGTCGTCGACATCATCTCCTATATCACCGCCACAAATGTACATCGAGTGATGGTTTCGCCTTTAAAAATGCTCGCCGTACAAATAGTTCGCATCTAACAAAATGATAATGCTATCTAAACCATGTGCACTTCATATAATTTTTTACCTTCAAATATATTCCCACTCCCACAAAATTTTTTAATGTTACAAATAAGTTGTTAAGTTTTCACTTAAAAATTCGCAAACTCGGTGGGTGCACTCAGTCGACATGAAATCAGCGTGCGCGTATGTGCACGTCAACAACAAAGTTTGCACAAACTGTTGAACCTATTCCACTGCTGGTACTGGCGGCGCGACTCCTGTTGCCGCCTCCGCGCCGCACCACGCCGTCCATATGCATGAGCGCCGACGTAAAACTTAAGTTTTCTGTTTCCGATGTCTAATTAACATCGCAACTTGCACACACTGCGCGCATTAGGTACTCCGGAAAACTTTCCTTCGGCGCGTCGTCGTTTTACCTCGCGATTAGAAACAGACGCGCTGCGCTAATGCAAATTTACTGCGTTTGCATTCATGCAGGATGCACAGCTCTGGTGCTAATTAATCGACCTTGCAGATTCAATTCAACAATAAATATTCATTTATTCAATTAATGCATATTTTCAAAAAGTTCTTCTTCTGAAATCTTAATTACTTTTTCATAAGGAACTGTTATCGTTATTGTGTAAGGTAAATATCAACTAAACGAACTGAAAGCGACTATATCATCTCAAATGTGGGCTGTAGATGGAGGTCAAACCGGGTGGATTAAATCGAAATCGGGTGCTTTGTTAAAAACCAAGGCTGGCGTGTCCCTAGCGAGAATCCTTGCGTTGCACCGCACAATCCGATATCCTTATCCGCTTGCTCCTTGTGTAAGCTTCCTCTTATTGCCCACTAAAGAGCTTACCCTAGGCTTTGTTTTCATTCGTTGTTTGTTTCTTCGTTGATTGGTTCAAATTTACTTGCTACGAAGGATTTTCTTAAATCGATCATTTCGTTTCTTTCTTTTAATAATATCAAATATAAGTAATTGCTTAATCACTTAAATATTTCAGTGGAGTAGAGAAAAAGTTTTAATTTGAAATGCACTTTTGGAATCAATCATAAAACAACATGGCCGATATAAATAGAAAAATGTATATCATATCATGTTTTAGTTGGGTATAGAAAGACTGGTAAGGTATCTATGGGAATCGTGTGGAAGAAGTGAGATTGGAGGTTGAAAAGAATATTAAAGGCGTGCGTTGGAGAGAGAGGAATTGTCGGAAGAAGAAACCCGAAGAATGGTAGACCGGGGGAGTGAATAGAAGGACTAAAGAGAGTCTGGGAAAGATGGAGGTTAGAGTTGCAAAATGGGAGAATTAGAGAAAAGTTCGTACAATCCGAGTAAGCGAAGTGGCAGACATACAGATGGAGCTGGGGGATAAGTGGATAATGGCAAGAGCCAGGTGTGGGTCAGAGAAAAAAGAAGTATAAGAAATGTTTGTTGTTTAAAAAATCCCTGTCTTTTACATAGAATCATTTAGCAGAAGAGTGTGAGGATTTGAAGAAGGTGTAGGTGTGCGAGACCAGAAGTGTGTGGATGAATAAGAGAAGGGAGAATCAAGCATGTGCAGAAGTCTGTCATTCGAGAGAAGAAGATGAATGATAAAGAGTTTTTTATTATTATTATTTTTACAAATGTTATGTTTAATTTGTATTGAGTAGTGATGTTTTTGTGATCAATTAATAAGGAAGTGAAGAATGTTGTTATTCTAATAAAAGGACATACGTTTATCATGCCATGATAATTTTTTGCTCCAAAAAAATTTACGGATTTAAATTTATATTAACTGATAATAAATTTAATTGCAGCAATCAAAAACGTCTTCATATATTCTAATTATCACAAATTTGTACAAGTCATTATAATAAGAACATCGGCGTTTGAATGAAAGCTCTAGATGAAAAGAAGGGATATATGAATAACTGAATGCAATGACGGTGCAAGGATAATCTGATATCTTGGAGAATATGAGCAAATAGGGAGAAAGCAGGAAATGAACAAGAACGAGCGCCTTGTATTTCCATAATTTGGATTCCGCGCCGTCGCAAATAATTAAGTCAAAAAGTTTTCTCATTAGAGTTTTCCATGCGCTTGCTCGTCGAGCTAGTAGTAGGAACATAATAACGCATTCACGTATCAACATGACATGCCATTATCCTGCATCCCAAATGTCCAAAAAGTCTAAAATGCATAGAAGAATTTGATGTATTATTATCACATAATTTACGCGTTTATTACCTAACCTAACCTAAGTCTAGCCTAATCGAACATACCGTGCTTCCCATAAAATTGCAGCATTATGTGCGGATGCTCACAATGCAATGGAAAGATGAAGTCTATGTAAGGTGACAGAATCAAACGTTTTCTGTTCGCCGCTCACAGAAAAGAGGAAAACGATTCCTTCTTGAATCTCGAAGCAGTGAAAGCTTTGAGAGATCTGAAAGAAACCTCATGAAACAAGCGTCCGTTTCCTATACTCGGGGTGGCTCTCTTGCGATCTGCGCTGCGGCTTCCTCCTGGTGTCATGTTACTTTCTTGGTTAACGCAAAGAAAAAAAAAACAGGTGGAAGGAAGCAGGAAGAAGGCGGCTGCGACTGTGCCAGATATCGAAGAGACTGGAAAGCAGTCAATATCATGCTTGAAGCGCTTCAGAAATCCCGATCAAATACACTCAATCTTGGTAGGTGTGCAAGCAAGGACATAACGTGAGTATTCTGTAAGCCTGCAAACCTGTATCTGCGATTAGAACTGCAATTTTCGTTTCTATTGTTCAAGAAATTCACTTTTTGGTAGATTTTTTTAAAAATAAATTTATATATTTAATAAATTATTTATGTATAAGACTGATAGGAATAAAAAAGAAAAAAAATGTAATACAAAAAATAGAAGTCGTAAAGATAATGATTATTACAAGCTAGATGTGCCTTGCTACCAGCTCAGAATTTGTTGTTTTATGAAAAGTACTTTAACCGCAAACATCAACGACGCACATTTTTTACTTTTTGATATAATCAAATCATCAAATGTACAAAGATTTTATGTTGGACCTGTCAAATTTTTTCTTTGAATAAAACACCAAGGGATAATTTTAAATGCAAATAGTTTATAAATTAAATCGACAAAAAAATGTTTTAATAATTTTGTTCGCGCCACACATGTGCGGGACAGACTTGGACATTCCCGAACCATTTTGTGTCTTTATGCTTGCCGATTTATTTGTTGTGTATATATTATCTGTCTTTGTAAGTAGTTTATTTACATGTTTATTGTACACTTATTTCTCTACTTTCTTCTACTTCTTGCAATCTTCTTTACTATTCCATGTATCACGTAGCTGTAAGATTTTATTGTCCAGGCCGCTATCTTCCATCCTAGTCCACGGCCTGCGTTTTGTGATGGGAAATGTTGTCAGCAGCCGTGGCTGACAATAATGCCAAATATGTTTGTGTATATGTGGTGTGGCTTAAGTCGCTTTCCTCTAAATCCATTCCTCCAATCATTGCTCAGCTACCATTTATTACTCATCCAATCAAAGATCACTTTCCCTTCCTTTCTGATCTCTTCTAAGTTTAT
>JARJDU010040263.1:0-13012 GCA_030264695.1 Lissagria laeviuscula
CACAAACCACAATCAACATTTTTCTATTCCATGAAATATCCATCTCATTGCCTATGCATAAAACTTGAATAAATTGATAGACGCCAGTCGCAGGAAAGCGTTCGAATCCATCCTGTCTGTGACTCGCTCATTGTACCAAGCACGAGAAGTTGTCCTTCCCGCCTGGATTCACTCTTGAAAACACCATATGCATTGCATTATCTCCTCTCGGCACTCGAGAATAACTTTCCATTAAGTTGGAATTATTTATAGTTGTGTGCGGCTTGCAGATATGGAGCGAGGCACTCACATTAAGCAGCAACAACCGACCGACCGAACGAACACTTTAGTGCTGCTCCCATGCATGTTCGGCTGACAACGGAAGGAAGCGTTGGTGTGAGGATTAGATCCTACCCATAGCATGAGTACATAATGCAAGTGTGCTAGCTCTCAGTAGTGATTAATTGCGTTCATTACAATCGAATCATATCAGAGAGCTAGTAGATCCTCTGCATTTTGCATTAGTCCGATGTGTACATACTTGTAAGTAGGAGGATTATCTCTCTTATGTCTTGTATTACATACATGTATGCACTTTGCTTCAGTTTAAACTTAGGCTAATTGTAAATGAACGTTTCCGAGTGTACTATAATTACTAATATTGAGTGGAATGTATTAATAGAAGTTTTAGGTCGAATTGATTTACCAGATTTGCGTTGGCGTTGTCAACTGGTAATGAAAGTTTGAACTTGCGGAGGTTGGTAAACACTGAGATAAATGGATAGATATGTAAACATCTTGTTGACATGGTATAATGGCAAATATTCTACTTTCGCAAATAATTGCAATTTGCTAATGGATCAAATATTTTTTTGGCTAGGCTAGTGTGTTTTGCAGGATGTTATAGTAAATTGTATTTGAAAAAAGAAAAAGAAAAAAATGTTTGCTGAGTGAGAGTGCGGCTTTAAATAGATAATTTGTTATAACTGGTTGAATATTTATATTAATTTAATTTAATTTTGTCGATAAACATTAGTTATTTATTATATTTGTAGATAATGTATGCAATATAACAAGGAATTAGTATCTGATGTTGGTAAATGTTAAGTAGATAATAAAACAAAGTTTATCCAAATCAATAGCCTAAATAAATAAATCTTAGATACAATGATATTATTAAAAAAGTGATTTCTTAGTTTTAGGTCTGGGTTTGGCGTGATAATATTTCAGATCAGAAAGGATTAATTAACTTTTGATGCTAATATCATTAGTTCAGGATCAGGAACGCACTGATAGCTTTTAGCTTCGGACTAAGATTCTTAAACTCACTCTTCGTGCGGATAAACTACAAACCAAATATTGATATTATTTATTTTTATTACTTTTACATAAGCGTATTAAAATGTAGAAGAATTTCATTTTTATAAATCATATTATGAAGCAATAAATCGTTCAAAAATTAATTTCATAAAAATGTTTTGAAGAAATATTCGAAATCCAAGTTGGTATGTAAGTAAGAATGTATTTGCATATTATATATGCAAGATGGATGTAGTCTACTAGTATCTCTACACTTTTAAGTTGTTTTTTTTTGTAATATTTTGTTAAAATATTTAATACTCCATATCAAAATTCGCCCCTGTGTTGAGTATGTATATGTTAATTTTTTCCTCTCTAAAAATTCATCATAATATTCGCATAGGTTGCAAAGTATTCGCACAAAAGCAGTATAAATTGCAGAAGATTGTTCAAAACAAACACTCATATTAAGTGATATCTTAATAACAACCAGTATCGAGTCATCGTATAATATTCAGGTAAAAGAAAGTAGAGAAGATGAGTCAACGTGTACTATTAACGCGTAACGACACCGATTCCAAGAACTGAATCGTTAAGTAAATGCGCAATGCACCTGTTGCATCTCTTTATCAAAATGATCATTTTTCGCACAGAGACATCTTCAAGCGAAATTTTTAAATAATTGTATCAATTATTTATTAAATAAAAACACTACTATACTACTTTACATCAATTATTTATGTCATTTATGCGAGACCTAATTTTTCTTTGTTGCTTAACTCACAGACTCAAAGATTTATTGCAGGGTAGTAAAAGAAAATTTTACAATTCTTAGATGACATGTAATTGAGGTTAACTAATTTATATGACGTAAATTTTGATAAATATTGTATACGAAAACGTTTAAGTTAACCTGTGATTTAACTTATAACGTTTGTTATGTAATTTTATTAATGGATGTTTAATAGACTTCGCAGAGAAGTAAAATATTTATGTCTTCACTTGTTAGCTTCAATTGAGCGTAACAACGAAAGAGCATTTTACAATTGCTATTTATTTTGCAAATAATTACTATTATTTTTGCTTCATCCCTATACCTAAGGATAACATATCGTACCTGCTTTATTTCAAATAATCAGAGAAATTATTAGATGTATTAAGTACGGGCAAAAAACTAAAGGAAAAAAAAAACAGTGAGATCCGGTAGGATCGGGAAAAAGTTGAAGACCAAATCCCTCAAGAGGTTTTAGCGTCACAGAATAATAAATATGAACAAGCATAATGTCTTCAAAGATCTTGCGATTTTTGTTATTAATTTATTCCGTAAATATATCTCCCCAAACTTCTACCTTAATTTCATCTGCAGAAATAAAATAAAACTACTAGCAGAATTTTCTATTAATGAAATTTATGAACAGAAACTAATTTGTGATTCAAAAACCACATTAAATTTAATAATACACAAAATATACATTGTTCATCATTTAAATAATAATATTATTATTAAACATATTTTACAAATCCTGTTAATAAACGACGGCTTTTAATCCAATAAAAAATTAACTCTCGTTTTTCTACGGAAGGCAGGCAGACGATACATCATTGCACTATGATGTCATGTGGTTAGTTGGAGCTTGTGCTGTTACCGTTAAGATTCATAAATCCATACCGCTTAATTTCGTACGTCTTGTTCACTTTCTGTTTCTGGCACCGCCGTTTGCCATATATGGCATTGACTTGTATGCATGTCAGGCACTTAAATGAATGAAATGTTTGTATCTCGCCACTTTATTTTTGTAAATTGCATATAAAAGTATACCGATTGTTTAAAAAAAAAAAGAAAGAAAAAAAAAGAAAGAAAAAAAAAGCATAAAAATAAACTGTTTCGTTTTTAAATTTATTTTGTCATTAAGTTTTATTAAACTCCATGAAAATCCTACTTGTATTTTATAGAGATGTATTTCGTAACTTTAACTTTATTTTTCTTTTACATTAAAAAAAAAACTATGCAAAAAAAATCCATTTCAGAAGCTCTCGCAATTCTTACTTAACAATAATCTTAACTTATTCACAAGACTATGCCAGCAACATACTATTATCAATTAAATCTTAGATGACCAATGACACAACATAGTAATAGGTAGTCATAAACATATAAAAATACCAGAAACACGCGTGTCGTTTTCACCTATTTCAACATTTTGTAATATTATGATGCGCCTCTTTACACGTAACCTTTACATCAAATCCTAAACCGACAGCCGATTTATTTTACCTTTACCAGATTATGAAGACTACTGATGATTATATATCATTACCTAACGCCGCAAAATATAATTATCGTCCACAACCGTAAACTACTAGTCTTTATCTTCATTCAGTCCGAGTAACATGCGTAAGTCAACGTATTAAGTCATAAACATAGATCTGAACTATCACAGAAATACCAGCATTAAATGACTCAATATAATTTCTATCAAATCATACTCAATACCTCACACCACGCATGCGTAATAGCTCTCAAATGTATATAAAGTTAATATTATTATGTTTCATCCTATCTATGTCAAGAAGACAAAACACTGGAGATAATTGAACCAAAATATATCAATCCAATCGCAAATTTGAAAAAAAAAAAATGTACATTGTGCATTTGCATAATATTCCTACTAAAAATCCCCTCTTTATAATTTTCTCTCATCTCGTTTAATAAATTAGAATAATCCTGATAACAAATTACTTTTCAAAACTTGACAAGCAGCAAGCAGCTGTATTTTTCGCTTAACTGCTATATTGAAAAGCAGCAAAAGCTGTGCGATGTTCTTGACACTTCATCATGTCCCACAACAGCTTAAAATCCCTTCGTTTTATTAAACTTTCGCATGTCAACGCGCAGCCACTTGCGCGCCTCCAGTCTACCAGAAAAGAAAATTGGGCCAATACTTAAAGGGAAAATCGCGCGTTCGTTATCCGTTCGGTGCGCGAGGCGGCGGCATCGCGCCATTTCGTGCAACATGAAATCGCTGATGATGAATTATTGGGAGAAAGTATCCGCAAGAAGAATAATAATCAGAGAAGAAGCAAGCAGTCATAATAAGCAAGTGGCGAGAAGATGCGGGTGACATTTAGAAATGAAAAACGAAAATACACACGCACGTATAACTGGAAATGTACAAAAAGAGAAAAGAAGCTGAACGACAATATAAAAGACGATGCAAATTTCATCGTTTTATATCGTCATTCTGCCAAATTATAATTATTACTAGCTTCGATTCGTTTTATCGAAGTGCGAGAAGAATGTATCAGTGTCGTTTTGGAAATGAATCGTGGCCATGACTTGCGATATATTGTTATTGGGTGTTATAGAACGGATGAAAGAAAGTTTTTTATTTGGCGTTGTCGTTGATGCCACGCGCCTTCGGGGTACTTACGTTACATGTCAGATTTGATGCGAGCGCGAAAATGTCAACGCGTGGGTGCATGAGATGAAGTCTGCGTGGTACTTTTTAGTATTCCATTCAAGCAAATTTATTGTTTTAAGTCTAAGCAAACAAATACTTAACGATTTTGCATATTTGTTTTGATTTATTTATTGTTGAGGCGTATATGTGACATGATTATTAAGTTGTTGACATGATAAATTGGAATCGTATTAAATTTATCATACAATACAATATAAAAGTATTTTTTGTTCATTTTATTATGACCTCAGGATTTTTTCAAAAATTATTTTGATGTATAAATGGACTTATTAACCTAAAAAAAAGCTTTCATTCAGCAAATTTTTATTAAGAGGCTCATTTACCCGACGAACTGTTTCTCCGGGAGATCCAGATAGAAGCGGGCAGCAAGAACAAGGTGATGTCGATTGCTTATTGTCGCGAATGTTTTAAATATAGGATAGCAATACAAGGTTGGATTTCGATGACTATGGGCTGTGCAAATGGGACAAAAATGTGTTTTCGGCTCTTGACTGATTACGGCTAAGGTATTTGATATTTTTACAAAATTAGATAAGTACATTATTAAGCGAGAAATAAAATACGTCTGTATCGTTGCCGAATTTGCGATTTTTGCCTTCAACCCGACATATAAGCAGCTTAAATTAAAGTACGTTTTTCGAGATTTTCTAAATTAATTTTAAAATATTTCCGATTCGAAATTGGAAAAAGTAAAACGATTGAGGTATAGTGTTTGACAGCTTTAAAATTACGCAAAAAAATATATTAAAAAAAACTCAATTTGTGTGATCGCAATCAGTCACGGGGCTAACATGGAGTTTCCTATACCAGTTTGGAGGTAAATAAGCCTCTTAAATCGTTGTTTGTTCGTGTATTTATAGAATACATTGAATTAGAAGAATATTATTACACTAGTGCGTAATTAGGTCTAATAATCACAATGGCGAAGGTCACAGATAGAGTCAAAGGTGAATAGCGAGATTACACCTTTACGCACGAATATAATACTCTAATTTATCAACCATTGGTGAATAATCATTTTATAAATCTACCTACGACGCAACAGCACCAGCTGGGCCTAGGCTTATCAATATTCTCCCAACCTGACCGGCTTTTGCAGGTTTTGCAGTTTTTGTCAATTACGGGGATAGATTGCAAGACCAATCTTCTTCCTTCTTCAATATTTAGGAAATAAGTACATTACAGAGCAAATAAAACTTTAAAAAACATTCAGATGACACAACACATAACAACAATTTTGTTCACTAGAAGATTTGAGCTCGCCTCTGCGTTGTAATAATAATTACCCGAAAATCCTTTCTCTTTTATGAACAAATTGTATATTCATATACAAATGGTATATATACCTACTGCAAACACTTACAATACAGCAAGAAGAACAAAATCGAGAAACCGAAGAAGAAAATTGCGTAATACTCGAGCCAACATGAGCTAACTCACATATGCATCAGCTCAGCTTTATTTCATCAACAAAACAATATAAATAATATATACCTATGTATATCCTCTATAAATACTACATAACTTACAAACTATTAAAACACAAAAATGCAAACATTGCGACGAAGCTGTGCCTCTGGGAAAAAACATCAACGAATCGCATCGTGCAATCAGACAATAATTGTTTAGCATACCTACTTGCGATCACTTGTGATCAATTGTGTTAAACTTTGGAAACGCATGCTCGGCAAACAAATGAAAGATTTATATTTGTTATTATATCGGATAGTGCCGTGCGACGTACGTTATTAATCATAATGACAAAGCGGAAATCGTGCGTCGAATGTGGGTGTACATATGAGCTTATCACAGTAACTGTTCGCTAACAAGCAAAAATTGTCAGAAGGAGTGTTTTAGGTATATGTAGATACAAGCAAAATGTAGGCATTATGCGAAAATGTCAATAATATCTGATGGATTTCATGATGGTAACTTAGTAACATCATAATTTTTATAATTTGTAATTATGACATACAACAAGAAATGAGAGGTAATGAGGTTAATGATTGAATAATATTTTATAATAATAGGTGTAGAAGTAATGTTCAAAATGCTTGCTTCAACTAGGCATGTATAGAACTTTCTCAATTAAAACAACACCAAAAATTAACCAATAAAATGCGTAAAATACACATTGAACGATGACTGATGGGTAAATGGCATATTTGAATGATATTTAGTAAGCCAGTGTTTTCGAAGAATTCTTGACTAAGCACCCTCTGCGCTTCAGCTCCCAATTCGTCACGAATTTTCCTTATGGAGTTGGGTATCTGTACTTAGATTAATCTGTATATTCAGGAAGCAATATGCAAAAAAATTTAAATTTTTATATCAAACGGATATAAAATAATACAAAAGTTTAAAAATAATAATAAAAATTTAAATAAAACGGCTGTGCTGTCAATTATATACTCAAATCTCAAACACAAATTTCTCCTGCTAACATAAATTTTGTTTATTTGCCTCACTGAAGCAAGCAACAGCTTCAATTCCAAAAGAATTGACCACAATATAATAGAAAATATTCAAATATGCAAATCCCAAGAGAACTGTTCTACTCTCAACAGATAGCCATATTTACCACACACTACTAACATAAATATGAATAATTTACTATGTTCTCCTAAATTTAAAATTTAATAAATGAGATTACTAGCCAAGATTAATCTGCGCCTACCTGCCAGTCAATAAATATCGGCGCAATCTTTAGCTATTATTATACACAAAGAAGTTTCTTTTCTTGTTATTTTTTTTTCTTATTAAATTTTATCCATTATTATAATTTAAATGGTATTTTTATCGCTTTGAAAATTCAAATTTGATTTTTACCAATGCAAATTGTTGATTCTTTGATTCACGGTAAAGTTGGTCAGATAATATTGTGATATTTGATATTACAACATTTTAGCCGGTAGCAAATAGCACTCAGAATACAAATCATATTGAATACAAGATAATATAATAGCATGTGGAATTACAAACACCTCCGTCTCCAATCTTCAATGGTTATAAAAGCCGCCTGCTCATCGACCACCGCGGTCACTTTCTCCACGTTGTGGCTTTAAAATCGCGTGCGAACAGCGCATCCTCGATCAATATCGTTAAGCCAGTCGAGTAGAGATGAATCAAATAGTCGCATAATTCATCTTCAGTTTAAGTTGTCATGAGAAACTTTAGTTAAAATTTACCAACATAATATCCATCATAACTTTTAATTTATTTATTTACAATTATGAATATTAAAGTAGGAAATCTTTAAAAAAGAAATAATTAATAAAAATGTGTATGAAACTACATTAATTTAAATTAACGTTGATTCAATTGATTTGACTGTCTACAATGATTATGAAATAGTTAAAAACAAGGCGCAGAATATAATACCTCCAATTAGTTATAAGAGCTAGTTCATTTGGATTTAACAAGCAATCAGTTAAACCAGAATGTTCTCATTTTTGTTCAAAGCCATCCATCAAGCGAATAAATCAATTGCTGTTATTGTAATGTTTACTAATCCAATGCTAGTAAAATAACGATTTTGATTCATTGAAAGAGAAATTAAAAAATATTAAGTCTCATATTTTTAATGTTGTTGCATAACGGATTGCTAGAATGTTCGCAAAGTAGTTCCTTTGTAAATAGGTACGGAAGCCTCGCCTGGTTTTTGAGAAATCATGAGTCATTAATTAATTATTATTACAGATCATTATTTCTTGCGAATTCAATTAAATGCCAAATGCAGTAAGGTGTCTTAATTAAATTTCTGTTATTTCCTTTTGAGTTTAAACAGTGTTTACATATTTATCGGAATTATTTTTTTTGAAATAAGAGCATAGTTTATGCAATGAAAAAATAATTGATAATTTTGAACAAATAACAGCCATTTTTTACTCTGTAATAAAATAATTTGAGAGAGAAAGAGAATATTTCTTGCTTTAACTTTGCTACAAAGTTATACAGCGAAATATCGTTTAAGCAAAATATTCTCGCATTCTAAGGATCACGAAAAGGCAATGAAAAGGCAATGAAAAAACTCGATTTAATTTACATTTTTTAACCAATTAAACCAAGAAACAGTCTAGATTTCGAAATTTTCTTTCAGAATCTAAAAATATATCTCTACTTGATGCGCATTTTTTTTTTAATTTTCTCTCTCAAAACTTATTAGATACAGAATTATTTTGGATTCTTTTTTAAAACGATGAAAGTACCCTACAATAAAAATGTCATTAAAATCGGAAACTATGGGTTCCATAGAGACTATGGTCGATTTGAGATAGAATGACCTGTAATAAAATCCGATCTATAATAAAGGATTTGATTAAATGCGCAATAAATCACCTCCTGTTTATTTTCAAAGCACTCAGGCGAACCGTATGGTGCCGTTTTATTAAAATAATCGAATAGTTCGCATCGCGCGTGCATTAAAATGCATTTTATACAAACACATTAAACGCTTGCATACATGCGTACATATTGCGGGCGTTCGCGAGCATCGCATCCGTCGACGGATTGGAAAAACGGGATGCGATGCGGGATATGCCGCAACTGGCGCATTCTGACGTCGCATATTATTTTTAGAGATAGGAGCATATTCCTGGAATTCAATTTTAAAAACGCCTCTCTGATAAAATCAAACAACAGTATTCTTGTTTATATTTTATTTCTTCTGTATAGTAGAGAGCCAAGTAAAGAAGAAAACTCAACAAAATCCAATTCCAACCAACTGAGTTGAAATCATTACGAAATTATCCGATATTACGCTTCGCTATTTAATTGACTTTCCTTTAGGTTGTCTTGCTTGATCTATTATCAATTTACCTCTTATTTCCTCATAAACAGAAAATCAGCTAAAAGAAATCAGCAAGAAAATAAAGTGCATTTCATATGCTAAAACACAAAACACAAAATTCACCGACTCCCACAAAAATAGTATTTGCTTTTCATTTGCAACAACTGAAGCAAACATCGATGCAAGCGACACGATAATTGTAGAAATTAGTAGCGTAGAGCGTGCAAATCTATCTGTTTGCAGATATTGCGAAAACGTGCATTTGTGCACTCAACGTTGATTAACATTGTTACAGTAGCCCATATAACAAATTTACCAAACGCTTCACGAAATAAAATTAAAACAATCTTTCTTTACCGGCGTCAATGTCATCATCTGTTTGGATAAAATCTCATACCGAAATCGGCTGCTTGAACCTTACCAATAGCTTCTTAGTAGCTTAAAGTTTAAGCCGTGCACTCGCATAAAATCCATTTAATGGCTCCTTAATTTGTAATAAAACATTTTATGGCCCGGAAACGTTGGGATCAATAACGTAAACTCATGGTAGACCGAGAAGAGTAGCAAAAACAGAGACTCACCTAAAACAAAAAGAAACAAAAAACAATTAATCTTAAGAGTCAGGATGTATATAAGCATATCACTTTGGAATTCTTTAATTCCAGTAGTTCTCAAACAATTTATCATTAAAATAAAGTAATTACTATAAATTCAATTCAAAATTGTTTTAATAATTATTTTATGAATTATGAATTATCAAAGTGATAATTTCCATACAAGCTATTATTAATTTTTTTTTGAATTTAATATTTGGAACCACTAAAACTAAGACACAATGAAAGGATAATCAGCACAATGAGTGACATGAAAGATGAAGAGACTACTTTTTGCACTGGGGCTTTGCATTCATTAATCATGACTATGGTCGTCGACAGAGATGAGACAGACAAGTTCGGCGACGAGTGTAATCCGGATTTATTATTAGCCCATTCAATTTTTTCCTTTGCTCTTCGGATGATTGTCCGCTTTGATTCGCCCAATTCGCGTTTTATTGAATCGGTGCCGGTTGGGCGGCGCAACGCGGCATTCGGAATGATCACTTTTTAGAGATTCAGGCAAACAGATATTTGAATGAAATGGCAATGTAGCGTCGCATTTCGTTTGCAATATTCAAGAAATCAGACAGATTGGAATTTATTCGAGCGTGATAAGGTAAAAGTACATTCGCAGATATTTTCAAACGAAAGTAAAATGAATCCACCCATTGAATAAAACACAAATGAAGTTTTGTAATGAAAAGAATTAACCAGATTTTAGAGGGGTTGTTCAGAATTTAATTCATTCATTCAATATATGTTTAAGAATTTAGAATTTTTAAATACATCCGTTTTAGCTAACTATTTATTTTTATTTTCTCTTTCATCTCATTTTTCTAGAGAAATTTAACACTTTTGAGCATATTTCACTTATTGTTTCAGTCCTAAGATATTTCCGCTAGCTCAGCAAAGTGCAAAATCCTAGTATTTTTACTGGTTACATTAGATATAAAGTAGAATAGACATAAGACTCACCTAATTCGGAGATGATGTTCGTCAATGGACGCTCACCGTCGGCATTCACGGTGTCCACCTCAACACAGGCATCATAGAAATACTTCAGTTTCCATTCCACGGTGCCGAGGGATAACGGCAATGGCATGGTCGATATCAGCTCCAGAACGCGTTCAGCTTCTGTAATTTAAGTAGAAAAAAAAGTATGTAAAGCGATAGGAATATGAAATGCGAGCGAAAACGCATAAATTTTCTATGGTAATCGAGTTAATGGTGTGCGGTGCGCAAAATATGATGAAAAATCAATTAAATGCTACGCTATGTTACAAAATACAGTGGTACCTCGAGATACGAATGCCGTAAAATACGAGCAATATTTGAGATACGAGCAGACGCTCAGATCGGCTGGCTATACACAACCCACCAATTTACTTTACAGTTCAGTTTGCTTTGAGATTCGAGCAAATTTACATACGAACCAGTTTACGAGACGAATTAAACTCGTATTTTGAGGTACCACTGTACGTTCAAACAACGAAATGCGTAGAATGTTTCGAATGCTAGCAAAGAGAAAGAAACTATTATCGTAAAATGAGTTTGGCTGAGGTTTAATGACCCTGTCTGGATATAAAGAGCTTTTTTTCGTTTTTATTTATTTTAAAATTATATTAAAAGTAAGACTGGAATTTATGTAATCTAAAGTTCAATTTACAGAAAAAATAAAGGTTAAAAGAAATTGAGTTTTTAATCAGAATTTAAATAATTTTAAACGCTCGTCTTTTTATCTTCTCTTTAAGAGCTTTCCTTTCCGGGAGAATGAATTTGAATATTAACAATTGCTCGGGAATATCAGTCTTTTTCACATGTTTTTTTTTTCTCATTCGCTCTTCTATTCCATTTACGGTAGAGCATTTTTCATGCTCGCACCTCTTTGGTGTCGGTAGAGAGGTGCTGACAAGCTTTGGAACGAACGAAACTCCAGAAAATATGAATGCGCACTTTCGCACTGAGTGAATTCATAAAATCCCATTGTCAGATATGCTCGCTTTTATACCTTCGTGAAAATGCTTCTGCAACGACCCGTTTTTAGTGCTTCCAATAGCAAAATGTATTTTACTTACTGACGGCAGGAATTTTTTTTTATCGGTTAACGTTTACAAGTATAAATTTTTTTTTAAATAAATTACACCCCGTGTTTCTCTTTTAATTAAAATTTCATTTAGTTCTATTTTGCGATTATAATTAGATCCATAAAACCAGCAGCCGATTTTTTTTTAAATTTTACCATGTCTGGAAATTTCTGGAGAATATGAAATTAATTTCTCCGACGATTAATTTACCCGGCTTCCCTTAGGATTACAGTTTAAGTGCGAGGGCAAACAGCGATGAAAACAAAATTAGATGGAGAACCCAAAGAAGGCCGAAGCTCCGGTAGTAAAAGCGAAAACAAGGAAAGTTTATAGGTCAAATATATCTTGCCTTCATAATATAGCAAAAAGGTGTTAAAGAAAAAAAAATTATTCGGGCTAAAAAAAAGTTGGAAAAAATATAAGAAAAAATGTGGTGACAACATAGAGATAAGAAATGTATGGTAAAGCGTAGAATATACTCTGACCGCTCGTACTAAGACTTATTTATTTACTTTTTTGGCTCATATAAAATTATTTTACGCTTCATACTATTTAAAAAAATGAGTATTAATAACTAGAAAGTAATTAACACATTTATAACAACAAGTGAAACCCTAGCGTGCCATGAAAAACATTGTTGATAAGCGAACCCATAAACCGACAACCTATGATGTCCGTGAGTTTCGCGAGCTGGTGCACGTATGAGGGTAACCAATCATCGTGGATTATATTAGACCAGTATATGTTACTGCGTCTGCGTTGACTTTACTCACTAGTGCGTAG
>JARJDU010040278.1:0-17879 GCA_030264695.1 Lissagria laeviuscula
AGGCAAGGACAATTCATATACAAAGCATAAGTGCTTAATAGTAGATATTATATTATACTTAAAGTAAAACTCTAAGAAAATTCTGAAATCTCGTAGTATTTTTTGATATATTATGGTCTCGAGTGAGAATCTTATCAAATGTGGTCCCATTTAGAAGCGACGACAGCGACGGGTAAGGAAATCAAGCAAATGCGTCGAATAAAAATGGCCTTTGGAAATCTGAGGCGATGAGGAGAAAAGAAGCCATCGAGGCAGGTAGACGAGACGAAGGGAGCTGATCGCATTATAATACTACGAGTACTACTGCCTAGACACACATGCACAAGGACCATATATACAGGTAGAAGACACTGTACTATCAGGTAGTACATCTACTCAACCAATATTCAATATGCTCTTCACGTCGAAGCCGGGCCGGATTCACGCATCCATAAAGCAATATCTTACAACATTGCATTCCATCTTCAAATCTTATCATTAAAGTGGATGAAAGCAAATAATACGTGCGGGGTTGTAAATATCACACACTTATTTAAATATTTGCCTATTTTTATTAAGAACTCAATTTATTCGTTGCATACTCTACTTACTAATCTAATCCACGAAAATGTAAAGTATAGAAATGTAAAAACTTTATGCTCGTTGAGCTTCAAGCGAATCTAACAATTTTCAAGCAGCTCATCGCTAGTAGTTATCTAAGCTGGATGTAACAGAGCAAACGATGCTATCAGAATGTGAGCATAAGTATCAACGTCAGGATCGTTTCTTTTTTGTTCTTGTCATTATGACGCGCTGCGGATCGAATCGAGATCGTATGCCAGCATCGCCTTTTTGTGTAATTTTAATTTTAAACGTATTTTCCGCCTCGGCGAATGTTCTCTGTTCTCAGCAAGAGTGAAAAAAGAAGAAGGTAGCAAAAACTTATGTCTGCAATTATGATTAAATATTTATCTTGATATTCAAAAATATTTAAAGGGGAAAATGAAACAATGCAAATAAAAAAATAATTGAATTTGTGAAGTTAGTATTACTTTGGTTTTTTTTTAGCAAAGGTATATAAAAATAAATCATCTCTACAGCTATTTAAATTATTATTTTTGTACACAAATCCGTAATTGCCATATCAATTATTATGGATATAGTTTATTCCAAGAGATATGATAAAATAACAATTTTCCACTTGAAACGCACCGATAATTAAAGTTGTGCTAAAGTTATAATTACAATAATGAACTTATATTGCAATTTAATCCATGGATTTAGTACCAATAAAGTTCGATAAAATGAAACTTTCCATGTTCCAATCAACATGGAAGATACTCAAACTATAATCACCGAATAAAAATAACAAGAACGTATTTTAAAATTGAAATCAAAACCGATCAATATAAATATAATAAAATACAAAGAAAAAATTATTTGATTAAAGTTGGAATCAACTATGAACGGATTCGAGCACAAGCAAACATTTTACAAAGTAATATTTTTTTTTTATATAGAATTCAATGCGTAAATTATAATTACGGCCATAATGATTACCGATTACCGACCATAATGTGAGTAACACGCATGAATAGCGTTTAATTGAAGCGTCGCGACGCTCCGCGCCATAATCGCAATCAGCTTTCGCCCCAAAATCGTACGCTCGCGTTGATAACGCTATTGAATGTTGTTGCTGTTGGCATAACAGCCATTATGTAATTAAATTACGCTCCCGCTGACCGATGAGTAGATAAGTGGAACAATTGCAAATGTTCACACTTGACCATTGTATTATTATCATAATCAAATAAGTACTATATGCATTCATTATTTCTTGGGAATATTCATAAGACATGCATTTATAAAGAAAGAATCATATACTTAAGTGATAGCACAGTAATAAGATAAAGTCACAATTATCAGGAGAGCCGTTGTTGCCCTTTTGGGGTTATCATTTCGTAATTCTAGATAAACTTGATTTATGTTTAGGAGGCAATCTGTTTATAGGCAGACTTCCTTATTTAACTAATTAAATAGATTGGTCATCTAATTAGTTTATTCGTTATGTTTAGAGAAGAAATGAATCGATTGTCATAGTGGGAAGTCTTCGGTTAAATAAAAAATATTCATAATTGGAGATATGCACTAAATAAGTAATTTTATGTTTATGAATTAGTAGTTCTAAGCAATTCTAAGTATTGAGGATACAAAAATTAAGATTTGGAGAAGAATTTAATGTATTAACAATAATAATTGAAATAAATAGTAAATATCGCAGACGACCCGGGTTTAAGTCCCGCGGCCCGTAAATTCGATTTCGCACTCTTCACGCATTTCTAAATATCTGAATAAGAAAAAGAATAGGGCGATGGGCTTGCAACCTATCCCTGTAATATGCAAATATATGCTGCTAGGCCAGCGAGACCCGGTCGGGCGGGGATATAAATCTGAGAAGGGAGGCTTCTACAATGGGTCCAATCCTCGTGGTTTAAGTGCAGTGACCGTGGTCACACTCTTATCTGACATACAACTTATTTTAAGGCTCATATGCGCCAAAATACAAAAACAATTTAAATATAATAATATATTTACCCGAAACGGCATTAAAATTAATTCTTTTCTTTTGATCAGTCGTTAAGCTCTTGAGTGCTCAGTCGCGCCTGAGATATCGCAAAAAATACCACATAAGATTGTGATTTGCTAGCGGTTTATATAGCATTTTTAAGCCAGCTTAGATAATTAAAATATAAACTAGCTTCGTTTATTACTCTCGGGTTTGCGCTACCATAACAAGATCATGCCGCAGAATATAAAAATGCAAACTGGAATATTAAAAGATGGCAATTCCAAATAGAACAATTATGATAGTTGGAAAACTTGTTTATAAAAATTGGTTTACTATATTTATATAGAATTTCCCTAGTAAATACCAAGTATAATCATAGATAATTACACAACCGTTGACGTTGACATTTGCAATAATACTAAACTGATAAAGGCAAAATGTTAAATATGAAATTAGGTAGCTGATACAGTGGCAAAAGTGAAAAAAAACCAATCAAGAGGTTGAAGTAAGGCCTCAGAAGGTAAAAACCGGATGTGGTAGACACGGGGTTTAGGTTTAATACAGCCATACTATGAAGTATATATTTAACAGGGTAGATAGCCACCAACACCAACTCTCTGGAAGAGCGGTAACATCAGCAGACGTGAATGAAAAAAACGGAAAAAAGGCATATGAAAGCAGAATACAAAAACCGTTCTGGTTGGTATACGTCGACAAAAATCACCCTCTTTATAATAGCACCAATGACAGGCATTACATAAACTAATCCAGGGTGAATGTACATCAAACTTGCACCTGGCTTTCCATACTACACACATTCTGGTAGTTTATTCATTCAGAACAATTTGGCTTATGCTTATTTTCTATATTGAAATACTATTTTAGAATAGAGAAGAAATTCGCAACGGTTAGAAATGTTGAAATGCACACGATGCATAATCTCAGATAATAGTAATCCACGTAAGTTAATAAACAACAGAGAAAACAATGGATAGCATTAATTGAACCTGAGTAGTAGTAGTTTCAAGGCTACCGGCAACACTAACCTACTAGTAATATATACTGTTCTATCCACAAACCTAAATCAATGTATAGAATTATATCAAACAATCAGAAGGTTGCACTATCTGAAATCTGCTGCTGCAAATAGCTTTTATTCATTTCTGCATTGCTCATTCGAGTTCATTTTGTTTTTAATTGAGTTGAGCAGTGTGCTGAGCTTTGATTAAGACAAAAACAGTGGTGAACCTACCATAGACAAAAGACAGGAGTTCCACTCGAAAGCGGCAGTCACTTTGAAAAATTCCTGAGTAAGAATGGTTTAGTCCTTTTGGCTGATTTTTTTTGCTTGGACTCTCAGGTAATGTTAAAATATTGTGTAAAATATTCAGATCGATTGTGATTCCTTGGAAGTTGTGATTAAGCATAAAAGTGAAAACTAGAAATTTTTGTTTAAAACAAAAGCAACTTTGAAAATTTTCTGAGCAAAAACAGCTTGGGCTATTTCGCTAAAATTTGGTACATGTACTCCTAGATAATGTTAGAATATTACGTAAAAAATTCAGTTCGATCGTAGCCTGTTGGAAGTTTTGATAAAGCATCAGAGTAGGCAAGTAAGAATTTATTGTTTGATGCGAGGTGACTCAAACTTTGAAAACAAACTTATCCCTATGTAGGCACCAGAAATTTAAAATTAACAGACCTACCAGTTGTATTGGTTTTCTTGGAGGTACAGAAAAGTCTTGTTCCGCTACTGAGCATGAAGTGAGTTTATGTAAATTATAAAGAAGCACCATCCAACCGCGAATATGAATGAATATACATGACGCTTCTTAATAGAAATACAATCTCGCTTGCATTAATTGTGTAAAAATAATTACATTTAACAGAAATATAAATGTAAGCCCGAACAAGTAGCAGTAACACTTGCAAGATGAAATAATGAGCGTTTAATTTTGCAATAGTGAATGATGATGTATCTATCTTCTGTGAAGATTTAGTACGGTACGCGATTGCTACATTTATTGCATATCATGTTGCGTATCAATTGTATTTGTTTCTTTCATTGTTTAAGATTCAAACCAAACATGTTCAAAAGAAGATAAATCTACTAACATCTTTCTCTTAATTTATAGAAAATATTGTTCTATGAAATTATATTTCACCTCAAACTTTTATTAAATTCCCTCTCTATCTTGCGACAAACGTTATGAATTTCAAGCGAGTAAAAGAGAAGAAGATCAAAGAGCAACAGAGTAATTAATAATTAACTATGTTGTCTATGGTTAGTTCGCAATTAATTAAATTATCTCGACTTGGTAATTATTCTGCGCATATAGGAAATTATATAAGTGATCTATCAATATTTTTTTCTTCTTAAAAAATAAAAAAATTTCAAAAGTTCCTAGGTAAACTATCAATGAAGTGAAGTAACTACTACCTTGGTTTGTAGGTGGGACGATCCAAGCAGCTACGATGACCGCACACCAACAACTTGCATACACTCCCAACCTTTTCGTATATCGATACGACTTCCACTTCGTCTTTCTCGGAGCACAAAGCTCACCGTGGCCATCCATATTATCTATCATTAAATCCATCAACTCGCACAAGAATTCCACTGTTCACACCTCAAATCTTCATACTCGCATCATACATATTCTCCATGTCACTAGAGCCGCACAAGACGCCATCCAAAAACATCACCTAGCTGCATCAGCACACCTTATATCCCATTACCACAAGAAACCGAACAAACGACAGTCTTCTAAAACCTTTCCTCTTTTAATTGCGTATGCACTAGATAATTAGGTCTTTAATTCTCAAGACACATGATGATGTCTTCCTGAGATTAAAAAACAACGCGCATGATGAGAGCACTTAGTTGCAGATAATATGTTTTCAGCAAACACCTGTGGATGTTGTGTAGTTGAAACACTCAGCACCGTTACTTACTACATGCCTGATCGGCAGCAACTAGCTCACAATGAACAACAATCACAACAGCTTCTCGCCCGTCGCTTACATCTTGTGCATAAACATTACAACTACTTCAATTGTAATTTTTTTTAATATACCGATGTTTCAAAAATGTTTGTTGTGCCGGCAATCTTCAAACTTTTGAAATATGCGCGATCACAATACGCACGCACTCAGGGCACCCGCACGCAGCCGGAGAAGCGACGAGAAGTGTTTGCGAGCGTGCTACTGGAATACAGAAACAAATGCCAAGTTTCTAGGCATGCGCAATGATGCCGAGTAGGCGCATTCCATAAAATAACTAGAGATTTAATACGCAGCGCCATCTGACAATACATGCAAACAACTGGAAGACATTTTGAATTGTGTAAAGTTTTAAATAATTAATGGTAATAGCTTTGCAAATCTTGGCAATAACTATGCAAATATGATTACAACTAATCTATTTATTTTGAAGGTAGTATATAACGTTTGGAAATAGTAAAAAATATAAACTTAGAACAGAATGTTTATCAGAGATATAATTCTTCTCGGGGTTTTTGCCTCTTTTGAAGTTTCCATAGTCAATTGTCATCGAAATGTAGATTTGATACTAAGTCTATTAAACTATAATAAATATCCAGGAGTGACAATAATTACATACTATGCTTGCCCAGAAATAAAACGAGGTATTATTTAATTTGAAAATAAATAAAATAAATATTAATATTTTATGTTTAAGAATTTCCATCTGCAATGAGAAAACTATCTGTTTCTGGTTATCCAAGCATTATATTAACCGAGTTTAACAATGATTTCTTGAATTATGAAGCTCCTGAAAAAATGTTATACATTGTGGATGTATCTTGTAACTATAATTTATCGCAAAGTTTAATTGAAAAAGCTAACAAATATGCAATGTTTAAAGAGCCATATAAATGGCTATTCATTGATAATAACAATAATATTTTATTATCTTTAGAATTATTTAAGACATCAGATATATTAATAGATAGTGAAGTGACAATTGCTACAAGAACGACTAAAAATAATTATAATTTATCGAAAGTCTACATGAAAAAACAAAAACACGATTTAATCATTGAATATTTTGGGCTTTTTAATGCCGGGCATTTTCATATAGATAAAAGTTTTGATGAAATAACTGCAGTAAGAAGAAATAATCTAAGCAAAGTTATATTAAATAATTGCAATGTTATAACTCATAATAATAGTTTTTCGCATTTAATGGATAAACGGTAGTTAATAATTTTATTATAATAAGTTTTGTGATTAGCAATAAACATATTTTTGTGTTTTCTAGAGAAAAACACATCGATACAATAACCAAAGTGAATTACGTATTTATGCAACATCTTGAAGATTTACTTAATGCTACAATGAATTATTCGTTTGTGGAAACTTGGGGATATCTTGGCAACGATTCCCAATGGACTGGGATGATTGGTGAATTGACGAGAAACCATGCAGAAATTGGAGGTTTAAGAAGCAACATTCATTGATTAAATCTGATATTTTCAGGACATAAGCAAAAATAATATTTTGGAGCCCTATATCCGTGAATTTTTTTGTCATTAGATATGGGACTTTAACTGCATAAGTTGCCTAATAACTAATCCGGCTTTAAATTATTATTCATTATTATTATTAGTAATTGTTTAAGAATGTAATTTTGTTTAATTTTTTTTTTTAGGAACTCCATTATTTTTTACAAGTGATAGAGTCAGAACTATTGACTACATAGCAATGACAACTCCTACAAAATCGAAATTTGTATTTAGACAGCCTAAGCTATCCTATATTACAAATGTTTATACATTGCCTTTTAATAAAGCCGTTTGGTGGGCAAGTTTAGGTATTGTTGTTATCACCGCGGGAGCTTTATATATCGGAATAAAATGGGAATGGTACAAGAAGAAAAATTACGTGAGTTATAACTCTCCTAACATCAAGAAAACACAAATTAAGATCAATAAATATATTTTAGCAAGAAGCTGTCAATGTTTCAAATACAGATGAATTGCGTGATGATCCTATTGAAGTTGCTTTCCTTGCATTTGGAGCTGTATGTCAACAAGGTGCCAGTGCAATTCCCTACAGTATCACAGGAAGAATAATCGCGATTTTATTATATATCTGTTTAATGTTTCTATATACCTCGTATTCCGCAAATATTGTAGCATTACTGCAAGGGTCATCCACAAGTATTCAGACTTTAGAAGATCTATTGAAAAGCCGTCTACAAGTTGGTGTAGATGACACTGTATTTAATCATTTTTACTTTCCTGTGAGTTAGAAATCTATCTTTTAATTTCTAATTAAACCAATAATTTAAATTATAATTAATAGAATGCGTCAGAACCAGTAAGAAGAGCATTATATCTACAAAAAGTTGCACCACCTGGACAGAAACAGCAATATTTCCCAATTGAAGAAGGTGTGAGACGATTGCGCGAGGGACTTTTTGCTTTTCATATGGAGACAGGTGCAGGATATAAAATCGTTGGTGAAACTTTTATGGAAGATGAGAAATGCGGATTGCAAGAGATTCAGTTTCTGCAAGTACCTGATCCTTGGCTTGCTGTACAGAAAAATACTTCGTTTAAAGAAATGCTTAAAATTGGGTGAGCCCACAATTTTTTATAATAAAATTTGCATTTGAGATTTTAAATTTTCAGATTAAGAAAGCTGCATGAAAGTGGCATACAAAATCGAGAAGTATCTTTGCTTTATACAAAGAAACCTATTTGTATATCAAGAGGTAGTTCGTTTGTTGGCGTAGCAATTGTAGATTGTTATCCGGCTGCATTGGTATTTGCTGTGGGGATTGCAATTGCATTCGGTGTATTTGTTCTGGAAATATTTGCCGATCAATTTGTGAAGCGGCGCGAGCAGGCGATCAAGTGGAAAATTGCTTTGCTAAATAGATGATTGAATGAAATTACTACTTATCAAAGGGTTGAAAGGGAGATGCTTTCAGCTTTCAAGATACTTATTAAATATGCACAGAATTTTGTAATAATACATAATCGAAAATTATTAATAATTAATTTAATGCATAAATAGAAAATATAAAAGGAATTTTACATATGTAAAATGCCATAGTACTAAAATACACTTAATAGAGCTGAGTCCATTTATAGAAACATTGTTTATAGAGCTCGTGCTATAAAAATGTCAAATTTTGATTCTGAGCATTACCAAAAAGTAATAAAAGTACTATTAGTCCTTACTGAACCAAGTAGTAAAGATCATTTACTAGATAAGAGGTAATTTAAATTTCTGTTATGTTGCAATAAAATAAACTAATTGTTCAAGAAATAAATTAATCGACAATGAAGTAAAACTCAATTACCCACTCCTTGAAGCCTTTAAACTCATATATAACGTCACATTTCAATATAAAATCGATTACTGTGACAATTTTGAAAAATGCATTACTCAAAAACTACTTAAAGGAGAAGCTGATATTTCAGGTGAATAATTATTTAACCAACAATTAAATTGTTAATGTTCTTGGTACTAAAACCATAAAACATTTTTAGGCTACCCTTTGCTTATAACTCGAGAAAATCTAATTCATTTAGATTTTCCAGGCATATCAACATTCGGAAATTCAAAAATTATCTTTCAACAACCAAAATTATCATTAATAACAAATGTATATACTTTGCCCTTCACTGGGAGTGTTTGGTTAGCGTCTTTTGGTCTTATTATATTAAGCATAATATTCTTATTCTTAGTTAGTAAATGGCAGCAATTTAAACAATTAAAAGATGAAGATATTCCTGATTCATTGTTAGATTTGTTTTTTATTGCTGTTGGCGCTGTAAGTCAACAAGGAACAGAAAAAGAACCTCGTGGATTGCAAAGAAAGACAATTACTTGGTTTTTCTTTGTTACATTCATGTTTTTGTATGCAGCATATTCTGCTAATATAGTTGCTTTACTGCAAGCTACAAGTACAGGAATTCAGAGTTTGTCCGATTTAATGGAAAGTCCTATGGGAGTTGGTATGCATAATTGTGCTTTATATAAAAAGGTCATTTCTGTGAGTTTTGTACTAATTTGCATAGAATATAATTTGCTTTTATATGATATTTTCAAGAATATACAAGGGAAAGAAAAAATTAATTTATTGCATGAGAAACATATCAAAATCTTGAGAAAAGGGAAAGAAATTTGGAGATTTGAAAATGTGACAACTGGCATTGAAAAAGTAAGACATGGAATGTATGCTTTCCATGTTGAAACTCATATTGGATACGCAGTGATAGGTAATTATTTGTTATATATGTATATTATATGTATATATTTTTTGATATTGCTGAGCATTATTTTAGAAAACACTTTTGACGAAGTTGAAAAGTGCGGACTTCAAGAAATGCCGTTTTTCCAATTCCCTACAGATCTGTATTTTCCATTGCGGAAAGGATCGCCATATGCAGAAATGTTTAAAATTGGGTATAAACAAAGATTATATACAACTATAAGAAATAAGCATTTGTATAATCAATAATATTTATAGATTTTTACGTTTACGTGAAACTGGGATACATAACCGAGAAATAATTTTCATGCGAACCCCTAAACCAAGTTGTTGGACTTTAGATGCTAATTTTGTAAGTGTTGGTATACTTGATTGCTATTTTGCATTAATTTTATATACCGGAGGATTATTTCTTTCGATAGGGGTATTTTTCATAGAAGTTTTCCTTGCGTCCATCTATAGACGAAAGCAAAATTAAAAGTTATCTAGTTAAAAAGAATACTTACTGAGAAAATGATTGTTTTTCATAATATAAATAATTTTTTTTCTTTTTTTTTTCTTAAAAACGAAATATATTTAACACATATATAAATATATTAGTAAAAAGTAACTCTAAAAGTAGATCCTTTTAAATATATTCGAAAAGAATCCTGAGTTAAAACTTTGTATAAAAAGATTGCTTCATACTTCATATGCATTAGTACAGGCAATTCTTTACATCCAATAAAGTTTCATAGCTAAAAACAGGATATTCATTGATATTTCACATCAAAGAATCCAGTAATTCCATATGCTTCCCTAACCCACGTATTAATTAGAAACTAAATCTTACACATTATCTAAATCGGCATAACAATGGCCACATTTGACTATAAATATGCGAGTTCGCGGAAACTTACGAAATCACTCAATCCTTGACAATATGTCGATTTTCTTTAAAATAAGAAAACTTGCTATCGCATATAAATATGACTAGATTAATGATACCATCTCAAAAGTACGAATATGCAATACTCTCAATAATATCATTACGTAATACCCAATCTCTCTAAATCTTTCAACGGTTGCAATGGCCTTGCAGGCCAATATTTGATACTCTTCAGAGCTAACGATTGATTCTGAATGCGTTCTAGCTCAACAATCATTGGATAAACCCGTTGTTCAATCCATTCGGTAACAGTATAGTTATCAAAAATGGTGTGCATTGAATCAAAAGCCGATCTAGCAATAGACAAAGCACCATGATGCATTCTGGGCAAATCCCCCGTTAGTTCTTCCACCCTCAAAGGCAAACTATAATTATGTCGGACATTGTATTCCGTCATCCAGCCTTTACTACGGGTTGTAGTCTTGATATAATTATTGACTTCGTTCTCAGTAGAATAAAGACGATATGTGAGTCGGAAAAACGGACTTCCCGGAAACATGCATCTTCCTAGTTTATCCCATAAGTGCGGGTCCGCATCAAGATTAATAAATGGTGTATTGCGACCATATTGAGGGCATGAAAGGGCACTCATCAGTTGAGGTTTAAGTGAGGCGTTAAAGTATCCACTGGTAACAGCTAGTAGAGATAATGCAAGACTTGGAATGGCCGCTGGAAGCAACTCACATAAAACTGCGAAGTGATCGTATCTTTGCCAGCCTGTTAGAACGATGCCACGCATTCCCATTTTGAAATATCGTGCTTGTTGCGACATTACATCCAACCAACGAAGATTATTCTCAAGGTGTCTGCGAGCATCTGGAACGTATAATGTTTCACCGAAAGCTCCTTTGAATGCAGACGCAGTCCATGCCGTACGAAAAACCGTGGAATATTTCTCCCAGATTTGTGGCTGAACAAATCTGTAGATATCTTCAGCATATACCCAAATCATAGGTTCTACTAATCGTCCTAGTTGGACGTCAAGCATACTTTGAGCACTAAGATGTCGCAACATATCGTCCCATATTATTAATCGAATGGAAGGGCGGCGTTCGTGAACTAGCTGAGCTACATTTTGAATATGACGAAGAAAAAGAGTGTCGTGAAGTTCCAAGCGACAAAGTTCGCATTCCCCCATTTGGAATACTTCGTCACAACCAATGTGGAGATATTTTGAATTAGGGTGCAGATCAAGTACCTAAAACGGTCATATCAGTTTATCTACGTACTATTTATGCAAGGCAAGATAGAGTTTGGAAAATTAAGTACCTGATTGATAATTTCTGATATAAAATCCAAAGAGGTATTTTTACTAGGACAAAGTGCTTGCGGGCTATTAGAAACTTCTCGTATTTGAGAAAATTCACGATGTTTCAGAGCAAATTCCACATGGCCAAAAGTTTGAACCAAAGGGATAACGTCCAGTTTTAAGGTCTCAGCATGTTCGAGAAGATCTTTGATTTCTTGACGCGTGTATGCATTCTTTGCAGCGATTACTTTTAGTGGACCTTGATAAGGAAACATGTCCTCATATTCTGTAATAGAATATATCTTCTTTAAATAAAACCAAATGAATATTAAATGTAATTACTGACCTAAGAGAACACCAGTGGCACCCAAATTCTTAACTAAATTTAAGACTTTCTTCAAATACCCAATTCTCGGAGGTGCACCCTTAAGATCGAAGTGCACTAGTCGGTTATCAGGCACATAGGGATTATTTGGATCAAGATTAACAAACGGTATTCCGAGTTGATGATCGCTTTCACGATTTTCATCCCTATTCCCAGAAAATTTCTCAGCTCGCCGAAAATTGGCAGGCTCAACGGCTTCGCGCTTCACCTCTACGGCTTTCGTTCCTTCTAAATTATTTCCAGTATTAAGAGCGTCGCGACGCTGCACACGATATGAATATTGCAATCCAAAGATGATTGTCGATGCAAGTAGAAGTGCCACTAACAACGAAGACTTTCGACGCCAAAACGAAAATAACAAGCGCTGCATGTAATTATTCATATTGCAAACTGTTCTCTCACTATTCAGACATTTTTACTATGGCTATGTAAGCGGACACATAGTGAGCGGGACTTTCTTTGATACAATGAATGCTCGTTTATATAAACTGCGTACCCGCTGGCGCGATTTGAATGAATTAACTGACTATTTATAGACGGTCAACTGTTGTGTGGTGTGTCTCCGAGCTCGGTTAGCTTTCTACTAACGATTCAACATTGTACGAGTATCTGTATGATGGCTTTTAGCGACGTTCTCATTCCTGCGACGCTCGCAGGAAGAGCATTATCGGCGTATTCGATGCAACGTTAAAAGGGGGAACAGACGTGTTCGCGCATGTGCGCAAATTTTAGGGGTGGAATATACACATGCATGTAAAAACAACTTTTACCACAGATTAGAGTATAATTATCCTGTGGTTAAATAGTTACATAAGAAAATATTATCGATTTGCATACAATAATCCCTTTTCATTTTTTTTTGCGAAAACTTAGTTTAATTCATGTGTTCTTCAAGCCATTTAACGGAAGAAAGATTCTCTCCGATTTCATTGGGTACTTGTCCAATTGAATGATTGTCCACGTATACGTTCATACTGGAAAAATGTTATATTTTTAGCATTATCCAAATGCAATTTTAATTGTTTCTATCTCACCTAACAGGAATATTATTAGCCTTCAATTTGTGATAGTAATCAATGCTTTGATAAGGCGGCACCCGCAGATCTTTAACTCCAATTTGCAGTAACATTGGAGCCTTCACTTTATGAGCATGTACAATGGGAGACTTCCTTCTCATAGTTAAGAAAATCTCTTCATCAATGGCACCTTCTTGGGAATAAGGATAACCCGCCTCAGCAAAACACCAGTCGGGGATATCAGTGCCCGCGGACATTGTAGCAATATCAACAACAGGATTAGCAGCAATGACAGCTCTCCAACGATCTGGATACTGTCCAGCAAGATGAGTTACAAGAAATCCACCATGAGAACCACCCATGAGAGCTACTTTTTTTGGATTTAACCAAGAAAATGATTTCAGAGCCGTGTCTGTTGCAAGAATGCAATCAGCCACATCTGCAGTACCTACTTTTCCTAATAAGTACTCTAACGATTTTTGTCCTGCACCAGTAGAACCTCTAAAGTTTACCAACAAAACAGCATAGCCTAAGAAGAGAACGAGTATTTTAGCAATTTTTATATAATAATTACACAAATGGTGTACCTAGAGTCATCAAGAATGACTTTTCCAAAGTGAAGGCATTTATCGATTGGCTATGAGGTCCCCCATGTGGGTAAATAATCAAAGGCACTTGTTCATTGTCTCCACATTTAGGCCCTATATATATTGCGGTGAAATCATTAACTTCTTCGCCACTACCATGAGATAAATTCAAATATTCGTATTTCATATCCTTTAAGTTTTCAACCGGATTTGATTTAGATAATTGTTGCCATTCAATGTGAGAATATTTCTGTTCAGAAGGTAATTTTCCTGTAAGAAGTATATCTTGTTGAAAAAAATTACGTCTGTTGATTAAGACGTTATTATCCCATACGTCTAAAACAATTTGGCTGCCTTCTTCAAATCCGAATTCTGTTATTTGTCCTGATTCTGTAAGATATTTTATATATACTATTTCACTTTATAATGAAATATAAACCTTTACCAATATCTAGTATGTAAGAAGTTATAGCATTCTTTCTAAGTGTAGAGAATAACAGTTTGCCATCATTTGACCAACAACGCTCAGATATTTGAACGTTATATAAACCATAAAACTGTTTTCCTTCATTTATCTCTTTAGAAACTGACACAGAATCCACAACAAGTTGAGGTTCAAACTAAGAGAATTTAAAATTAGCATATTCCATTCTATTTTTTATCTTGAATTTAACTCACATCTTGATTGAGTGGTAATTTAGCTTTGTATAACTGCATACAATTTATATGAGCTCCTCCTACAGGACATTGAAGCCAAATAATATGTTGACCATCGGGAGTCAATTTCGGTGTGGCTACGGTTACATTACTGAGTTTTGATATCTCCTCTACAAAATAAAAGTTATTGGTCTCTATATTTTCAATCTCCGAATTATGATTTTTACCATAAGTGCCTTCTAGAGTTAAAGTAAAGAAACTGCTTCTGCGATTCTCGCAATAAACTAAGCCAAGTTTTCGCGGCTCAGTATAATAACAAATTCCAATAATGCTTTTTCCATCAGGAGACCAAAATGGCTTTGCAATACAAATATCTTCTGGCACACACTTAGTAACAGTAAATTTATCTGTTTCCATGTCATATATTATAACAATTGAAGATATCTTATCAACAAGAGTTTCTCCCCAGTCTTGTTTGTATTTATAACACTAAAAATATGTTAAGATAATTGATAATCATAATGACAAATAAAGTATTACTTGGACAATATCATTTTCAAGATCAGTAGTTTGTTTTTCATCATCCTCAGCATCTTTTTTTGGCTTTGGACGTTTGTGAAGTGGTTCAATCTTAGGTTGCTTCTTCTCTGCTACATATAATAATTTTCCTCCTAATGGGGACCACTCAAAGCTACCAAATTCACCTTATAACATAAATTACATAAGCCTTTCATTAAAACAACGAAATAGTTTTAGTTATATACCATCTGTATAAACTTTTTGATGTAAATCTAAAGCTGTTAAATCAATAGATCTAATCAATGCATTATCAGTCCATATCTCTAAATATTCTGCAGATGATTGTTCTTTCTCTGAGCTATTTACTTCACGTATAACTGCATGGAATTTCTTACAAGGTGAAGCAGCATACAGTAATCTAAATATAAGGGAGATTTATTATAATAAATCAAACTTAATGAATGATTGTATAATTACTGATTGGTCACATCAATTGGAGGCAATGATGACCATTTATTGGGCTCTGGGGAAATATATGAAGTTTGAAATCTTGTTGCCCTGCCCTGTTCCAAGTTTCTCTCTGACCAACAGCTTTGTACAACCTTTTCATTGAGATATTTAGCTTTTAGCAATGCTGGTACTTGTGCTAAACATTTATAGGTTTTCAATAAGTATTCAGACTAAAATCGCAAAGAATAATTATGACAATTAGAAGGAGGAATAAATAATTTAACTTTAAAATACCTGCTTGGGCGCCATTTTATGGTGATACTGCAGCAGGGAAATTTGATCAAAAAGAGAACAAATACCGGAGCTTGATTATGGTTATAACAGTGATAAACCGATACTGTTGCCAGGTCTTATATTTAAATAAACACACCAGATCTGGCAATACTGCATTCATATAAATTTATGCCCTGGATTTTTCTATGGTTTAAGGTTATGTGCCGACATATATCAGACAAAAATTTAATTAGTAAATCTCCGATTTCTCAATGAAAAATGTGGAACTTTATGACGAAAACGTTCGTCAAAGGTTTAACTGAATTGCCTAATGTGTCAAAGAATAATTTAGTTAGATTTGCAAGCAATGGTAAATATCAAGCAGCAGTAATTAAATCCAAAGATTCTAAAGAACTAGTCATTGAGGAATTAAAACGACCTAAATTATCTCCAACGCAAGTTCGAGTAGAAATTGCATATTGCAGTGTTAATATCTTTGATGTACATAGATTTAATGAAGGCAATCATAAATTTCCTTTTGTGCCTGGATATGAGTTTTCTGGTGAGGTGATTGAAGCAGGAGCAGAAGCAGCATCACTTTATAAGAAGAATGATAGAATTGTTGCTTTAAATTTGACTGAATATGGAGGAATGGCCAAAGAATGTGTGGTAGGTGTTATATAGTTTATATTTTAGTATATACCTAGTCTAAAATGATTATTTTTGCTCAATGTTTTAGGTTGATTATAGAGATATTTGGCTAACACCTGCATCAATTGACTTGAAACAAGCAGCAGTTATTCCTTATAGTTATGCAATGGCTTTATATACTTTTGGTGTGAGAGCACCATTAAAAGAGAACAATAATGTAGTTGTGTCAGTGGGACCTGCAGGAATTGGTCTTGCTGCAGTTGATGTAGCTGCAAATATTTATAAAGCTAAGGTAAGTTAACTAGCCTAATTACTAATATAGAGTATTCATTAATTTATGATTATTGCAGGTTGTGGCAGTAACAGATACAGAACAATCATCACAACTAACTCGAGATAAGGGTGCATTCAAAACTTATCATTACAAAGATAAACTTCAGAAGTCTGTCATATCAGCATTTGGAGATAAAAGAGCTGATGTGATATTTGATGCTGTTGGTGGTGATGTCCATGATGCAGTGACATCCTGGTAATTTTCTACTATCAGCATCGATTATTATATTAATGATTTTACATTACTATTTTAGTGTTGCTCCAGATGGCCAGATATTTACACCAATTATTGGAAAAATTAGCTCTCCACCATCTCATGCTTCCTTAGTGACCATTAGTATGCATAAGTTAAAAGAGCAAAATCTTAATGGGTATCGTCAAGTCGTCCAAGATGCGTTGGAGATGGCAGAGCAAGGAATGATAAGTGCTCATATTACTGAAAAGTTTGACTTAAAAGATGTAAATAAAGCAATTGAATTTATCAAAGGGAAGCAATGTACTGGTAAAGTTGTTGTTAAGATTGATTGATTGACTAATTAGATAGTTATATATATAAGCAGTAAATAATAAAGTATTTCTAAGTATTTATCAATTTGTTTCTCATTCAGTCATCTACAAAATAATCACAATTAATTTGATGTTGAATGAAATGTACAATGAGTGTAAATAAGTAAAAGAAAAGATCCAAATAATTATTAATAAATCTATTTTGTAGTATTACCTAAAAATAATATATAAATATATATATATATATATATACACAATTTCCAATTTATAAATTTGGTTCAGGGGATTGGATTGAGAGAGTGAGAGGATGATAAACATACAAATATAAATATATAAAATAATAATAAAGAGCGACAACTTGGCCATTTAGCTATTACTTCATTAAACGAAATCAATTTTATAGTGAATTGTATTGCTAACTTATATTCTGCAATTAAACAATACTCGCGATTTAAAAGCTTTTAGCCAATTTATCATTTCCTGAAAGAGAACGGATTAATGTACCTGCAAAAAAACATTTAGGGATA
>JARJDU010040294.1:0-10636 GCA_030264695.1 Lissagria laeviuscula
ATAAATCACGCTATTAAGACAATTAACTGCAATTGATACAATTTACAAAGCTCATGATCACACTCACGCCTACACATTACAGAAACTGGAAAAACACAAAATAATACAAATGTAAGTCAAAAAAAAAAAAAAAAAACGCGAAGTTTGAACAAAAGGTTAGCTATCATCATTGGCATACAATAGATAAACCTCTACATTTAAATTTAATTGAAAAAAAAATTTACTGAAATCTGAATGGAAAAGTTTAAGGTTTAAGCCATGAAGAAATTTTGATTTGTTAGGAAATTAGAATGTATAGCATCCGGTGTAAAAGGATGCCTTGGACGTGTGCACAACCGCATTCTAAGCAATGCGAGACTAACCAACGCTGAGAGTCTAATTAATGCGCTAATGGCGTAATTAAAAACCTACGGAGCGTACAAATTTGCTTACTCTGTCTTGTCTTTTCGCATTCTTACATTTTCACACTTCTCTTCAATTCTTCAGTTTTAAATCAACTTTATTTTATCTTTGATTTGACTACTATCTAGTTTCCTTCGGTAAATTTTATTAATTAACGTTGTTATACTACGAATACACCTCTCTCCATAATGAAAGATTCGCGTTTAATCCTAGACGATGCGCGCAAAGTTCGGGATTTACGTGTAGGTACTACTTACTTGTTGCTAGGTAATTAACAAGCGGATAATTCATACGTTAGGTACGACCTGTGAATAGTGGAAGCTGGTATAGTTGCAGATATAGTTGAAGTAGTAGCCAGTTAAGTATAAGTGCTAACCATTAGTTAACAACATTATAGCTAACAACGAATACATAATAGATTTATACTTGATTCAATCTTTGTGCAAATACATGGCAAAATTTTTTTTTTTAATTATTATTTACATAATGAATTATATGAATGTACCTACATATAAATTACTATGTAGAAATACATAATACATGAGCGCTAATAAAATTGCTAGGTGTTTGTTAAAATGTATAATTTTCTAATTAATGAATAGATGTTATTATGTAGGTAAAACTAATTAAGTTGCTTGGTTTTATTTTAAATTCGTAATAAACAAGATATATTATTGTCTAAAATAAACCTTGAAATGCATAGCTTTTTTTGAAGTATAAATTGTTACCGGTGAAAGATTTTAATGATTATTCCATCAATCATTTTTTTTATCAATAAATTCAAAAACAAACTGATTAGATACAATTATATATTATTATTGTAAATGTGTATATTTGATGACGTTGATAACGTTGGCAATTTTAAATGCGCAAATAATGCGTGCTAATTATTATATTTGCACTTCTAGTTATTAAAATTGAGATTGATATGATTGAAATTTAATAGAAACATATTTCATGCTGCTATGTGTATTTCTTATACACTAAGTAATACATAATAATCTATTCTTTGTTGTCTATTTAGTTTGTTTTGTCAAGTCATTGACACTTCGTTCTTCCTTATTATTGAATTGATTAAATTTTTGAACAAATATTAGGTATTATAGGCCTGATAAGAGGCATAATATAACCATTGAATCTATACACAGATACTTGGCATTTATTTACTTTGTAAACAATAAGTATACTATAATCATCATCCATCTCTAACAACTGTTAGGTGTTTTATCATGGTATTATGACCATAACAAGTATATTAAAATAATAAAATAAGTAAAAGTAAATCTATGTACACTGTACCTAGATACTTCACATAAATATGCATATAGCCATATATAAGATAACGACCACGACATCATTCTCTCTCGGCAGTGCTATAAAATATTCTAACCAGAGATAATTCTATATTTATCACAAGACAACAAACTTACAACAAGGTAAACAATAATATTACATTTTGCTGAGATTGTTATTAGTATTATCATCGGTGTTTATTGTGATAAAAGTTATGAAATCTTAAATTATATTTCGTGAAATAAACCAGGGTAATAAATTTAATTGAATATCATAGACAAAAATATGCACGCTTGTTTTTTGTTTGTACGTACTCGTTATTTATTTAATAAAATTGCTAACAATTGGAATTTTCAAACAAATTAACAATAAAAATTATTCATGTGTTCATAATCATCGTGTTAGTACAAAATTGAATTATATTAGAAATACAGAGCGAATAACCAATTACATATTTTCATTTGATTTTTATATAAAACTCTAGTTGTAGCCATTTTCATGAAATTGAATCAACTGCGAATTCCCATTTTCATTTTACTTTAGTTCAATTAAATAATAAATTTAAATTTAATATGAAGTTGAAATCAGGTAATAATGGTTTTATTCGAATTTTATATAGGTTATATTGTGCTTACAACATTGCAATTTTTGTTTAGTTATGTACATTAATAACAAAGAAGATATTAATAATTAATGTTACTCTCTGTGTATGGAAATATGCGCGCGGAAACCTTAACAAGCCCTTAAAATGTTCAATTAGCGTTACAATCTACATGCGGATGCCATTCGTTTATTTAATTACTGTCATCCAGAATTTAATTAAATTTGCTTTTGTCTAGCAGAAATATCTAGAACATCTTTACTTTATATAATCTTTAAAATCATTAAACTTTATATTAAATATATATATACATGTATTAAATATTTATATAATTCTTTAGATATTGCAAGTAACTAGCAAGTAATATGTAGAAATATATAGTTTATTGCGCAATAAAGAGTATATCTGATATATTTAAATAAATGAGAAACATACGAAAATGTGGGAAAACAACAGAACTCTGAATAAAAACGAATATTTACAATATATAAGAAAAGGTACCAAAAGCAGTAGGAACAGATCCCGAGAATATATACCGTCGACTTAGATATATATATATATATATATATATTTAGAGTAGGTACACTAGATAGATATATATTATATGCATACTTATACAAAAAAGATAAAAATAAGTGAATAACGCCGCTATAGAAAGTACCGAATAAACGAGATAAAAAAAAAGATGCGCGAATCATCTTGGATACACGCTATCCTTCCTGATATTATTACATATACATGATACATAATAAAATGTTTACGACTAGCAAAGAAGGAAACATTTTGAACGCAGGAAAAGTAAATGTTATATAAATTATGCGCGCATATATTCATTGACAGAATAAGTACCCACAAATGCAACACCCACATACTCGCATGAATATTATCATTATATCCTGTAATAAGACAGTTTATTAAGAAAAATCGAATAGAATTTTTGCGGGTAATTTTAACATCATCCTTATTCATTTCATTTCATAAATAGCCCTATAAGCGTGTGAATAAATAAATAATGTATTTGTCATGGAAAGCATAAATTGAATTATTCAGATTCGGTATTTCAACACCGGAATCGTAAATAAAATTATGCACAAAGTCGTCGCCATCCATACATTTAAAAGTTTACAATTTTGCTGGATACGTGACTAATAAAAACTTGGAATGCAAATAATTCAGTGAATTAACACAAATGTTATAAATACTACTTACAATTGTACGACATTATCGCATTACTATGATAAAAAAGTATAATAAAAGTAAAAACTTTTAGAATGCAAAACTCACCCTTTCTAAGCATTCTTGTCCTATGGCCTTAGGATCAACAGCAACCTCTACAACGATAGAATTCGCTTGGGTGATGAGGCAATACATCTTGTTCTTGTTTGCTTGTTTGTTATCTTCCATGATGTCCTGTTTTGTCTCTTTATATATATGTCGCCCGTAATATTTCCTCAGTATGTAATCGCAATCGCAAAATTGCAACTATTCCCAACTTTAATCTTCGCAAAAAGTCGAAACAGAGTAGCAAACTTTTCTTCTTCTTTAACTTGTTATATTGTCTTCCCTGTATTTTACACACTTGGAAGAACGAACTTTTTATCAATGCTGTTATCAATGTTGAAAATGTAATATCCACTAGGTATTTAGAAAATATCTAGTTTTCTATCAACTATTCCTCTTCGATATTAAGATGACTCTTGTAGATGATGGTGTATTTATCAACGCGACTTATCTCGCGATTAATCTGCGTCGTCGTCTTCGTAGCGATCTCGTTCATTCGAAGCACTCGAGGAAGACCCGAATTATTGTTACTAATATCACTTGACTGCTCGGCGACGACAGGCCGAAACGATTTGCACATTTTATTGTGGCTGAGGTGGTGCGAATGTTCATTTACTTCGCGACAAATTTCTTTTGTGTTGAGCACGTTTTGCGTGTATGAAATAATGGCACAGTTGAAGGAGAGTTGTAGCGCGCACGACGTTCGCAATGCGATTGAATCGAACGGGAGTCGGCGCGCGTTTTATGTTGCCATCGGGCGCACATTGTGTGCTCAGGAAACGCTTACGTTCGAGGCCATCGGCACCGTATTTTCTAGTAGCAGAAGACTAGGATAGGAGTAGAGGATACGTCTCCGTTGTGGGAGTGATGGCATTGCGAAACAGCTGGTCGAACGCGATGCTGCGCCAGCTTATCGCTCATGATTTCATCATGCTTATCACGGTCGTTCCTTAGACACGACGACGTCGTCCACACGGAATCACTTAGATCACATTTTCGATTCACTATCACTGAATTTTTAAAGTCATTCCTATGTTTTAAATACTGCATTGTTTGCTATAGAGAATCAAAAATATGTTCATATCACAATCTATTCAATACATTGTTAAAAGAGGCACTGATGGGGCTACAAAGTCCAATTTTGCGTGGGAGGCTTTTTATTATAGGCAACCAAATATTCACTATACAGATTACATACATAGAATAACATAGTATACGTATAAAGGTCAGGGTTTAATAAAATAGAAAATATCTATTGCTAGGTCAGCTATGAACATTCGAAATTTGCAATATTCCATAAATCTTATCACATCAAGCATTAATTGATAGAATAAAGGTCACAAGCATCATAAAGTTGATAATTTTATCTAGAAACTAATAACAACTGATATCATGATGACGTACACTTTGAGATTTTATATCAACACATTTTATTGAAATCAATCAATTATCTTACATTGAGAAAATTAGTACAATAATAATTATAAAATTCTATTGCCCTGCACATTATTTCTATTGTTAATATTAATCTTGACCTGTCGCTTTGTCTCATCTCTGAAGGCTTCCGTATTTGCTTTCCTTTCAAGTCTTCGTTCACGTCGATACTCCTTGAGTTGTAGTTTCCTTTCTTTGCGTTCTTCAGGTGACTCGCCTTTAGGTCTTATAGACAACGTGGATAACGTAGAAATGATACTGTGTGCCCCTGCTGTTTTCGCGCCATGAGAATGCGCATTAGCCTCAGAGCAATCTTCCAATTTACTAAGAGCTTTTGCTGTGAGTCGATTTGTTTCAACAATCGGGATTCCATGCTTGTTCAATTTGATTTTATTCGATTTCGGTTCTGATATTACTTTCGGATGATTGTAAATATTTGAGTATGTTGATATTATACTCTCACAATCCCATTTAGCTTTCGGCCTGACTTCCATCTTTACCATCTCTTCATCGTTATCCCCAGAATCTTTAGATTGTTGGTCCTCTTGCCGAGAGAGAATGTTATGTTTATCAAGTTTTTCACGTCGTTGGTCCTTTTCAAACTCTTCAGCGTATTGAAGCAAAATGTTGGAATTCTCCGGAACGTAACCGGAAATTTCCTCGCAATCCAAGGGCCCAATTTCAGTGTCATCATATTTTGCAAACATCTAAAAATACAATATTTGATCAGTCGTAATTCGCAATTATTATTTTCTATTAGTTACATGTTCAAATCTATCATCCAACAATGTAAGCTGTTCATTTCTCTGCATGACGGAACTGGACATGGAATAATCTGTAAACCTGGATTTAGTTTCCTCATCTTTGAAGGAAAACTGCCCACTTTGTAAAGATCCAACTTCATCCATTTCTTCATCTTCAAAATTTGAACTAACATCACTTCTTTCTTCATATTCTTCATCTGAACACTCTGCATTTGCAAGTTCCATAAAGTTATCTTCAAGTTCATTATCAGGATCATCAAAATTGAAATCTTCATCCATAGCAGCAACAATATCTGGGTCTACATCTAATCTGAGACCAGAAGGTGCTGCTTTATTTAACATGCCAACATCTTCTTCAACTGTTGAAGCAAATACTGAACTTGGCAATATTAATGTAGTTTCCTTTTCTTTCGATTGGCTTGACTTTGATTCTGTGTTTTGGTCATTATGTTCTTTTTTTGGAATGGGCACCCATTCCACAACATTGTTGCCCTCTTTTAAATGCTGCAAGTAATTGTAATCATCATCAAAGAATATGCCATATTTGTGCTGCTCTTCGATATCTCGTTTTGTTTTTGGTGGTTTTGAAACAGGAAGCAGGACTCTTTGAGGTGCACTTTCATCAGCAGCAAGTGGATCTTGTTGACTTCTATGAACCAGATGGAATGTGATGGCATTGTTCTTATCAATAAACTTCTTCTTGGGCTAAAAATATAATACTTTTATATATATGAAACTAACCTATAAAACCACAAATATTAGTATAAAATGAGTTTGGAATAAAAATAGTTTATAAATTAGGTTTAATAACTTTACAGAGATATAACTAAGTAGTTTACCATCTTGATATCTTCCTTATTAAGAGTTTATGATGTCCTTAATTAAGAAAAACACAAAACCATGTGTTCAAAGACGTCAGAAAACGTAGTTGAACGGTGCATGACCTTGGCTGACAGTTTATAAAATAAAACGCAATATTTTATTTAAAATAAATATATTTTTAATATTATTTTCAAGTAAAATAAACATAAATGCAGTAAACACACAAAAGTAATTGTAATATGGTTAAAATCTTATTTGGTTTTTTAAGAGTCATATATCAAACTTTATAAAATGATTTCATTTTTGAAATTGCGATTTAGCTCCTTATTCGGCAGTACAATTGAATTCAAAAGAACCATTTCCGATGGCACTGTCACTGAACATCCTAAAATCAATAACTCAATAATCATTACATATACATGCAATCAAAATTTCTACCTAAGATGGTGATAGATGGATTTAATCTGCCATTGATATTAAATAACGGTGGATTTTCCATCTTCGCAAAAGGTTTATTCGGATCAGGATCACTAGGAGTGCCTTCAACTCTCGCCCATCTTCCTATATGTGAATTTTGTCCGATTATACTATGTAAGATCAAACTATGATTCTCAATAGTTGCTTTAGCTAAGATAATGCTCTCTCTGATTCGAACCCCTGGTCCAATAGTAACATCAGGTCCAACACTTACATTAGGTCCTAACTGTAATTAAAATCATTTAGATACTCATTCTCCAAAATAAATATTAACTGACCAAAGCTGTATGATGTATTGAAGCACTAGGATGAACATAAACATCATTTATTATCCTGCATTTCGCATTTTGATTATCTCCTGCCGATAAAATGTTTTGCGACAGACGTTCAGGTTTCCTCGCCCGATATAAATCGAGATAATGTTTATTGGCATAAATTGCAGCGCCAGCCGTCTTCAACTGCGACCACCAGTTTGTCATTTGGAAGGCAAACAACTTGCCTGTTGCTGCCATTGGTGCAAGAATTTCCTTTTCTAGTTGAATGAATTCTGCTTCTCTGCAACCATTTCCATTGTTACCCCTGAGATAGTCCTGTTGCTTTGCATGAAAAGTCTCTCCCATTATTTGGAAAACATCTAGCGAGAAACAATAAGTGCCACAATTGATTAAAGCAGACACATATGAACTAGGTTTTTCCACATAATGTGTAACTTCACAGGTATTCTTATCAGTAACCATGCAACCATAATTTAAGGATTGTTGTCTTGTTGCTTCTGTTGTTAAGATTGTAACAACACATGTAGAACCACAGTGTTTATGAAATTTGTATAATTCAACAAGAGGAAAGTCTGCACAGACATCACCATTCATTACAAAAAAGGCATCTGGGTTTCCAAGTCTTATTTGATCTCGAAAGTGATAAATACCACCAGCTGTTCCCAATGGAGCAAACTCTTGTAAATATCTATAAAGTAAATCATTTTTAATGAGTAAATTCATAAAACTAATACAAAATATTATTAGTTTAAATAATCGTAAATCTATACCTAATATTTCCACTATATTGTTGTTGCATATCATTAATAAACTGTTGGATTTGAGGTGCTGGATAATAACCAATTAATAATATCTCATGGAGACCATCAACAGCTGTACATGCTTCAATAAGATGTTGAATTAATGGTAAACCAGCAACAGGAAACAATGGTTTCGGAATATCGAGTGATAAGGGCCTAAAGCGCGTACCTTATAAACAAATAGATTAATTATTCTCTTCTGAATTAAACAAAAATCAAATTAATTTGTACCTTTTTGCGGACCTCCTATAAGAATAACGGCTTTTAAAACGGGCATATTGTGCGCTTAGGTTTCTAGGACAACGTATATTAATTGTGTTATCACAAATGAACACGTCCACAATAATCGGCATTAGACGACGTTTATCATAAGTTATTTACATTTTGTGCGTTGTTTGCTGCTTTATCAATTGACATGTTCAGTCGACGTGTTTACAACACCGGCGAGAGATCATGTACAAGATTTTGATCTAGTGACTTGTATAGGGTGATCCAAAATGTTTTATAATTTACATAGAACATTTTTACGTTTTTAATTAAATTAGTTGTTTTATATGTAAAATTTTAAAATCTTAATTTTATTAATAATTATACATTTAATTTATTTTTATTATTAAATGTTTAAAGATAAAAAATTATTAATTTTACGTATTTTAAAGTATACGACACCTAGTGGCAGTTGATAGTACTTAATCTGAAATTTGTTATTATGTGATTTATATGATCTTAAAATAATTGAAAAATTCTTGAATTTTATAATGCAGACTGCGCTCGCAAAATTATATCAACTTATAAAGAAGATACAGACGAAATAAATTTTAAGTTTACCAAAAGACTTGGCGTTTATAGCTGAGTTATTTCAATTAGTGACACAAGATAGCTGTAGGTGAGTTTATTCATTTTTATTGTACGCACACTGCGTAATACAGGTTTCAATTCCAACTTCCAAACGCATAACAAGGGCGAACTCTTAAACGCGTTCTCAAACTTAACTGCGATAAGCGACCGGTTGCTCGACGCGCGTATCTTCTTATTATCTCTAAATCTCAAAGCAGACAGGCAGCAATTTGAACGCGATGAAGTAATGAAGAACTACTCTTTGTACTCGCGCTTGTTTCTCTCACTTCGCGCGCTCTGTAGACCATTCAAAACATACATACATATTTCGTTTTGTTATTTATATTTATGTGCTGTGAACTCAACATCAAAGAGACTAAATGAAAATGAAGAACACAAGTGTACCAAAGAACAAGAACATTATGAAAGGGCGAGAGCAAGGGATCACTTTTCGTTTTCAGTTTCGTTTACGACGCGCACGAAGACATCGAACAACATTATTGTGTGTCTTCGGATTAATTGAAATTATTCATAAATTCAGCTATCACGTGGGTTTAATAGCAATTTAATGATTGCCGTGTGAATACGCATGGACCGGCGAATTATCCGTTGATTAGATTAGGCGGTGATTGAGATAAACTCGCACTCGAAATGGATTTGGAGTTTTAAGTGATTTTCGATCTTTCATTTCAAGTGTATTGCATTAAGTGGATTAATTATTGTATTCGTTAAGACTAAAAACGGAGATAATGCACCCCATAAAATTATATTGGTAAGAAATTAAAGAAATTATCTACCTAATAAAATTCGATTTTAATGAATTATACGATTGAAGGTAATAATAATAGATTGTGGTTTGCTTAAACTAATATTTAGTGTGCATATATGTATTTACTTAGCTCTATTACATATGTTGTACACAATGTGCAGTTTAATTCCGCGAAATATAATAGTTGCTGCGTTTTTATTCGCAAGGCGCCCTTTAATGTTTAATTCATATCTACATTTGTACCTGTAATATGACTGCTGCGATGATTATGTTGTTGTTAAATAAACATTCGTAATGTTCATACATATCGCATACTTGGGATTATAATTGCATCTCGTAAAACTCACGATCGAGGGCAATAAAATATAGTATTTATGAATATATGCCATGCATTCGATGGTATACTGCAATTCTAAAATACATATAAGAATCTGATATTATGTATCTTAATTACCTGATGCATTTAGGATTGCAGAAGCGCAGTTCAATTATGATGAAGTCATATAAAAGATTTTCATTTATTTTGATATTTTAAATCATTCTATTTAAACATTAAATTGTTTTTGTTATTGTAAGAAATTGTAATAAGGTTATTATAAGGTAATTATGCTCTACCTTAGTTGCAGTACGAGTTCTATGACGCGTTTTGACTCTCACTGTGAATCCTCGACAGGGTTCTGAAGATGGCTGGCTTTTGTTGGTGCATTTTTTTTTTGATATATTTGCAAAGAGAAACGCAAGACGCACATTTTGATATATAAACCATTTTTCTATGATTGTTAGTTTAGGAGTTACATTTTCGCGCAAATGTTTGTCAAATTTGCAATTTTTGCGTAATCGTACCGCTCATGACTAGATGATATTTCTTCAAACGCTCATAA
>JARJDU010040301.1:0-32636 GCA_030264695.1 Lissagria laeviuscula
CGCTGTATTCAAATCTACTAATCTTTTGTGGCTCTCTCTCATAGTTTTCAAGAAAAGAATTTTTGAAGTTAGCGGTCAACTATTTTGCCATAACATATTTTTTATTCTTATTTTAATTAAGTTTATGTGTTTTGTGTAATTTTTTAAGTTAAACTTCTTTAGGCGCGACTGAGAGGTAACTGAATGCTTTGGACGACGACAATTCAACAGAAACGTGTTTGTTACTGAAGTAACGCACGATCGTTGGAAAACTTACTTATGTTATCGTAGAAAAAGTCTTCACCGACACTTCTATAGATCCTTTCAGAGTGTGTGTACAGACCTGTTGTGCTTCCTTTGCAACTTAAGTTTGTAAGGTACACCCTGCAGACGATAATTCAAACAAAAGAAGAAAAATCGAATAAAACAAGAAACTAAAATCATTTTGCCATTATTACACTTTATTAATCATAAAATTCAAATTGCTGTTTTCTGGTTGGTTCATCTCTTGTAGTGTGTTTATATGTAATTCCAGTTTAGATAATCGCTTCACAAATCATCATCCAGTTATCTTGTGCTTTTTATTTCATTGGTTTCAATATTATTTCAGCTTCATGCGCTTGCTTAAAAGTTATTTTATTTTCCTTTTATAATTTTAAACGATTTAACATATACATAGAGCAAAAACTGCACGTACGTTCATTTACCAATGCAATTCCATCATTTCATTCAAATGAAACCAAAGATGTGTGTCATATTTTTTTGTCAACGAATATATCTTCTTAGTTCACTGCCAAAATTTTGTGCTTTCCACATTTAATTTGTCTCGATCAACATAGTCGTAATCGTTAATTAGCTTTGAACTCAATGGTATTTTGTTAGCATTTGGTTTAGTGTTATTGCACCTTTAACTTGTTCATAATATTGCAATAATGCAAGCTAAAGATCAATAGTACTTGTTCAACAATTAGTAGTATCGCCCATTTTGTACGTAACATCAGTGTTAAACCCAATAGTATTCGTCCCCCAAATCGAATGGAAAAGGAAAACGCTGTCAGGCGAAAGTGGAAAACAAATGCAATGCAAAAATGCAACATAAGAAAAAGAAACCCAAACAAAATACAACATAACGTAACTATATTTTCGCATATAGTAAAAAAAAGGAAACAAAATAAAAATTCGATCGCATTGTGCCATCATATCATAAGATACTCTCATCGTTTGTCTCTTCAACTCAAAATTAATTATGAACAAAAGAAAATAACTTAAAATGTGTGATCGCAATGAGACATGATCAAATTAAAATAAACAAAGAAAGAAAAATTAACACAGTACAAGTAAGTAGTTTGAGCTGACTACTTTCAAGTTCTCAAATCAGTTCGAGATTGCATTCATCGCATAATATGCAATCATCGGAGCAAATAATTATTAAGTACAACAATGAATTAATTTGCGTCGATAGGACCAAATTAAATGTAATTGCTATTTATACATTACAACGTATCTATCGCTGATTTTTGTATGCGATGGCGTTAATGGGAAATAAATTACTTATTTGTTAATAAAAGTGCGGCGCATGGTATGCTTGAAATTTAAAACTCGCTGCGCGCACGGCAGTAAATATTGAAACCATATTTAAGAAAGTAAATGTTTATGCACTAGGCGGAAGCTGCAGCGGCATTAGCGGTCAAAATAAAAGAATATGAGTAATTTGCGATGATAGTATTTTCGCAATTCATGTTTTACGATGCGTAAAATGATAATGACAATGCAGAGAGATCAAAAATAATAATAAATTACAAACATTAATAATAATAGTAGTAACAATAAATGAAGAAACCACGTCTGGTCAGTGTTTCACACGCGAATCCTCTTCAATCGTCTATGCGCCAGCATTAAACTAGGCCGGAGAAGAATAACAAAATATGTTGAAGACTATATGTATTCTACATGTACACCATTTTACAAAGCTTTGAAATTAAGACAAGTGTTCCACCAATTTGCATTCGTTCTGACCCGTTGCTGGCAAGACGTTATCGAGGTGAACGTTTTAAGCAATTCTTTCCTTTTTTTTATAATTCACGCATGGAACTTATATATTGTATCCAAAACTTCGAATATTATCAAGTCGCGTGAGTTTCTTCGCTTTCCTCTTGTTTAAATTTTACGCATATAGGAATATCTCAATCGAAACATAAATGCGCGCCATTGAAGTGTTCCGATTACGCATGCAACTGTTAATAATAATAATTAATGTAAGTGATTGATTAATTAACATATAAATAAGTATATCACATTAAAAAGCTTAATTAAGTAAATTGTGTTTCTTGTAGTAGTATTTTACATGTTTTTAGTGAACGTTTTAATTGTGAGATTCAAAAATTAAGCGCCTTTGCTTTTGTTTCTACAGGTATTTCGAACAATTCTCGAAACGAACGCAAGTCTTAAAACGTAAAATAAAACGTTTCCCTCTTTTTCTGATCCATCAAAAAAATCCTATTCGGTTGTTTCTTATTGGGCGTTTTAGTTTAAATTTGTTTTGTTTGCATTTCTTATACCTTGAACAATGTTTATTTCTGAATTAAGAAGTCATAGGTTTTGGTTTTTCGGTTTAAGCTTCGGTGGAAGCGACAAGTGAACTTTTCGGTGTATAGGCCGTCGCGTTTGGGTCGAGAGTCGAGCCTGGCGAGTTGTCGGCCGACTCGATCGGCCTGGCGACGACACCGGCGGCACTAAGTCGAACGCGAGACATCATGTTGCTGGGCGTTGGGTTACCGACATATGTGTCAGGTATGATTGCCAGCACTTGTGCGATCTGGCTCTTGAGCTCTTCGATTTCCTTTACTTGTACCCTTATGCAATCTAAAATACAATTATATCAATTAACACTTTGATGATAAAGATAATACAATGCAATTGATGATGTTAACAATAAATAATTGCATGCAAACGTTTGAAATAAACCTCACCATCTTTGATTTCTAGCTGGCGTTTAACTTCACCAAGGGCACTGAACAAATCCAACTTGATACGTGTCTCAGCTGAGAGGGAATTCTCGAGATGTTGCGTCTTCTCCTGCATGGCATTCAATGCAGAGACGACAATCTCTGTGTCGCGCAGCTTTTCAGTGAGAGCGGCATTCTCGTGTTCTTTCAGCTGCACCTCCTTCTCGTACCAGTTCTGTGTCGAGCGAAGATTAGCGATCTCCGTCTCGAGATCACGCCGTCGCGCGCGACACAAATCGGTGCACTCGCCAGCTCGAATGTTCTGTGCCTGAGCTGCAGCTTGTGCGGCACGTGCCTCCTCCTGCTTCCGGCTCTTGCGCTCCTGTGTGAGCGCCGTTTCGGCGCTGGTACGCGCCCTTCGCTCTTCCATCAGACGCCGCTCGAGTAGATTCATCGTTTGCTTGTCCTGCGACTTGTTTACGTTGAAATAGTGCAGCTTCGACTGGGTATCCTCTAGTTCGCGCTGCAGTGCCAGCATTTCACCGCGGGATACTTTTTCAGTTGTTGTCAGTGATACAACCTGCAGGAGTAACAATTTAGATAACAAATAAAACAAAATATCTCGAAAATGCGTACCTGTAAACGCAGTTCCTGCTCACTAGCACGACTACTTTGCAAGTCTAATCGCAGTCGCTTGGATTCCTGCTCCAATCGCTGAAGGTACTCCTGCTGCTCGCGATTCTCTTTGTCAATCTGCTCCTTGCGCTCGCGTCGGTTGCGACTATTTACAGGTTTGGCGCTGACCTCGTGCGATTCGTGCGTACTTTGTACTTCGTCGACCACCGACGTAATTACCCCATTGCCAACTTTCGCCCCATGTCGATGCTCGCTTTTCTTCTGCGGCGCAGCTCCATTGGCAGTCGGCATCGGCTGCTGCTGATGGTCGTCGTGGTCCTGCGAATGGTTCTCCTTCGCTTTGTCCATCGACTTCCGATGCGCCTTGCCATTAGCCTGATGATGCTGGTGAGGGACGCCGTTGGCGTGAACGCCATTCGGCAGATGGCCGTTGTGCATCTTGTTGTGACTGTGACGGCTCGCGGTGGGTGCAGCGGGTGTCGGCTGTGGTAGAGATGCCGCTTGCTGCAACTCGCTCTGCACTGCTTCGGCGGGCAAAGCCTGTTGCATTAACTGCAAATAGAAATCGTTCTCTTTCGCCACGTCGCGCTGCTTTTTCTGTCGCATTCGGAAACCCACGTACGATTTGAAGCCAAAACCAAGCGTCACCACCGGGTAACCAATGCAATGGGCCGCGAACGGGCGGCAGAGATCCAGGTGACCCGGTAAATGCTTCACGTCGCGCAGACGGATGGCTGCTTCCATGTACACGACCAACATCCAGAGGACGATTGTAGGGCCACAGATGCCTCTGTCCGTGTGCCATACGTACTGCACCCAAACATATGTGCTGGCGGCGAAAAACAGCCAATGCATTGGAATGAAGAAGAAGCAGAGCATGTCGCTGGTCAAAGCCACGCAGACGAAGAAGACGGAGAAGGCCAGACCTTGGTATTTGAAGGAGTCATAGACGGAACGCAGTAGCAAGTAGAACGGCCAGAGATACTCAAAGCGAAACTCCAGGATGAAGTCGGCGAGGATCACCAGAGCCCAAAGTATGAAGAACTTGAAGTAAAGCAGTGTACTGAAAATAATTCAAATTGCTTAGAGAATTGACTGAATAGAAATCAATCGTATTGTACTTCAAATGTGCACACATTTATTGCACTTACATTCTGATTGTGAACAAATCTATATTGAGCACATCCGACAAAGCAAAAGCACAGAAAATAAGTTTGATCAACAGGTAAAAAGATTGACTCAAAGAGTTTTTGCCAAAATATACTTTGTTGACAAAAAACAATTGCATCATGTTTTGACAGTTGCTGACCTGACCTAACCTAACCTGCTCCTGGGGTAATGAACAACGACTAAATAATGCGGTAATTGTTGTTTTATTTTTTGATTGCATAGCATCGCCAACAGTAATAATATAACACTCGCGTGCCGCCAAAAGGAGCAACAAAGTCGCCTCGGGGTAAACAAACCCCGCGCATTCAACACCTGGCAATCACAAAATGGCAGTGTTTCCCTACCGGCGGGTATTTAACACCCCCGCACATGCGGAAGCGTACGCTTCTCTCACCTGCCGTATAGACCTTCGGGAATCTTGCTGCGCTTCATGGGTCTTCTCATTTTACCGACCTCCACATTCCGTCTCTTCATAGTTCTTCGCACCTAGAGTGGCCGCGAGCGCGACTCGTCCTCGTCGTCGCGTGCGGACACGGAGGACGCTGGACGATTGTATGCCGGCTGCCACTCACTCAAGGTGTGCGGGCACACTTGTGGACACCTTCGTCGGCAGCGGGTTGCTCTTGATGCAAAGGAAATGCACGCGGCCGTACGGCGCGCTCACATTGGGAGCCCGACGCGGCGTTTCGCGTCGGAAGCTGCCGAAACTTGGACGCTTTCAATCTTTGCAGAATATCTCAAGTCTAGGGGTCGCCGGAACGCTCAGCCCGAAGACTGCCTGATGCTGTACACTTCTTATCTTCACTCGCGCGATTCACTTGCTGGTCCGGACTGCCCGCACACGGGAAAAAACAACGCACACAACCGTCTGTCAAATCGACACACAAAAGGAATTGCAGCCACTCGACGTTCACATTGGTTCCACTAGTCACCACCGGTGGGCAAGCGCGTTCTTGCAGCGCCAATTTCAAATGTGTATGCATATAGCAACAATCGCGTTACCTTCGATTTTTATTAATATTATCAAGTTTTCATTGACCAATAAATGAAAATCAATCTAAACATGTCATAATAGACAAACAGTTTTAACGATATACACCAAATTGGAAACGTGCATATATTCCAAAACGCGAACAGAGTTTATTTTCAAGACCCCTTCGCCAATTTTGCAGAAATGGACGGCTTCACTTGTGCTATCATCGTCGCATTCGTGATGAATGTATCCGGAATATATGTTTTTACAACATCTAGCGTCTTTACTAACCGGGAACCACTATTATCTTCTATCCTATTTTTGGTGAGCATAGGGATGATTCTTCGAAAACTCACTCAAGGTTATTATGTGTCTAGTCATTTCAAACCGACCATGTTCGCTTCCTGGTTTTTACAAGTAAGCATTATTATCAATAACATCCAATATCAATAATATCTAATAATAATATATTTCTTTATGTGCAGTTTTTACTTTCGGCTTTTGTAATGGAGCATGCCATTCAAAACTTTTGGTTCCCCCTGGAGAGTACTTTATTTGCCGCTTTACCGAAGATTGCTGATTATGAAAAGAGCGTATACAATAGATTGGGTTTACCATCGTTTAATCTACTTAATATTTTAAGAAATTGTATTGTACAGAGCCTCTTTAGTTATGCCGTAGCTATATTTTGCTTGGCGATCGTCCTTATGAAGTAAGTTTATTGTTTCTAAACGTTATTTATAATAAACATTGTTATTTTAAAATGTTTCGTGTTTTGTTTCAGAAGTTGTCTTGGAATGTTCCTTGATGATTTGGCCCGCGACATGCGCAAACAGCTAAAGAGATATTACAAAGGACAACATCGCATTTCTGAAGAATCAAATGAATGTGATTATTAAGGAATGATCCCTTACAAAATTTAATGTGTAAAAACACTTAATATATGTTTTGGTTAAATTTTTTATTTCGATGATCTCCTACAATAGAAAAAATCAAATTTTGATGCTATATGTTAAAATAATCAAATTCCTTGAAATATATACTTATCAAAAATGAAATGATTTTATTGTTAATTTATTATAAGGGCATAAGGGCGGGTGATTGGGCCATTCCATGGCAAATGTGATAAAAGCTCGAAGGCGGCGGTCACTTTGAAATCTTTCTGAGCAAAAACGGCAAAGTGTTTTCGGCTGCAATTTTGTGCATGCACTCTCAGATAATGTTAGAATATTGTGTAAAAATTTCAGATCGATAGTGGCATGTTGGAAGTTTTGATATAGCATTAACAAAATAATTTGTAATTTTTTACTCTGAAAAATTCCTGCGCGAAAACAATTTGGTCCTTTTCTCTGATACTTTCTGCACGCACTCTCAGGTGTAGTCGAGTGATGAAAACCCCTTTAGGTAATGATGAGACATTTAGGAAAACACCAAGAAATAGCAGCCATGTTTTATTATTCCATAGAAAAATACTTCAACACTATTATTAGCGACTTATATATAACTTTTATACATAAATGTGTCTGTTTCATACCTCATTTTACAGTAAAATTTCGGTTGTTATCTTATATTACATACAATAGTAATGCATCAACATATTTCATATTCTTACAATTGTTCAGTCACATTTTGCAAGCTTGTATCATTTGATTCTTCCGGCATACATTCACATCATATTTATTATATTATTATTAAACTTCTATGTAAACGTTAAATCCAATATGCAACATGTACAGTTTTCTCAGTTTATAGTTTGTCTCCAGTTTTGTTATCACAATCATTCCTATAATACGAAACTGACAATGGTAATAAACGTACAAATAACGTAGTATAACAAAGTTACTATAAAAATTATTTCTACAAAAAAAAACTTAAAACAATGTCGATGCATTTCGTATTTTTCAGTATCAGCATATTCTATTTATTGCAGCCTCAATGGATCGCAGCAACAAAACAAATCGACCATTTGCAACGGAGGCGTCAATAGGCGAAAGGTATCAAACATTGTCGTTGGGGGGTATAGCCTCTGATTGAATCAAATCAAAAATTAAACGTGTAAGAATTTGGAGGCACAGCTGCCAAAAAAACATCAAAACTAAACAATGTTTATAATAAGTAATAATATTAATGTATGTATAAATCGTGTGGTGAAAAGTACTCGTTTATGAAATAAAAACTGCTACCGATTAACAAAACTACTAAATAGACGGTTTTAACATAACAATCGGAGCTTAAAAAGTATATGATTGATGATACAATTAACATTTATAAATATTCCAGAATTGAGGTTCTCGCTTGATCAATCGGTTCGTTATGTAATTTGAGAATGGTTACATTTTAGTATGGTTTTCATCATTGCTGATTCTTAATTTATGTATAATCGAGTCATGAGTGGTGGTTACATTAAAATAAAACGTATACAATACTGATTTTGGGTACAAAATAAGTTAATTACGCATTAATTAGAAAATAATTAAGACACGACAAATAAAGAACAAATAGTCGAAGAAGTGAAGAGAGAATTAAATAATTACATCAATAATTTTATGTTAAATATCACTCGCTTGGTTAATACTACGCAATAATTAAATGTTAATTAAATAAATTTAAAAAAAAAATCGAAATCTGCTGTTTCTATAATATTAATAATAAACTCGTAAACTAAGGCTAAACCAAAAATACTAATAATTATTAAATGAAGTGAATAACGCATCGATGCGTTGAGTTTAAGACACTAGTCGGGGGCTTCGTTAAAATTTCTTAGGTTTTTCCATTCGATTTCTAGTTCTTTCTTTTAAGTTCAACAAACTTTTCGATACAGTTAACAACAACTATTTCATATTGATTATAGCGCATGCTATAAGTTCGTTGGCGAAATGTTTAAATTCAATTTAATTTAACAAAAACTATTATAAATAATTATTGTTTTTCATAAATACTAATTGTTGATGAACAAATGTTACGCAATGCGATTCAATTTTGTTTCGATTTTTCTCCGAATACAATGCATAACTAACACATCATTCTCTTTTTGTTCATTAATCATAAAAGCACCAATTTTATATAAAGTTTTTTCATAAAACGTAATCCAACATATTTTAATTTGGGAAAGACAACAAATTGCAATGAGGAGCAACAATGTTAATAATTTAAATTAAGAAATCAGTTTTCAACTGTTTTGATTATAGCTCAATCTGATTATCATTCACATATGCCAATAAAAAAAAGTTATGGAACACTGAGATTTGAAGATCATTTAGATTATTTAACAGAAGTACTGTAAGTCTGTGGTCAAATAACGGAAGCAAATCAAACAAGTGAAATTATCACCGCTCTTTGTGTCCATAATTCACTTACTTCTCAACTCAGAAGGAAGATACAATATAATAAATAATTAACTTTATAATGATAATCATTAAGCATTAATGTCATTTCACTTAACACTGGTACTGTTTGCAATAGATAATCATCAACATTATGCACATGCAACCATTAATTAACTCTTTGTGTGTATGCTCTTCTTTATGCTTGTAGTTATCTTTTCGCAAATAGCTTCTGCTTCAGTTAGTATAACGTAACTATCAATAATAAAATTTAATATGAAAAAAAAAACTTAAGAGTTGCTAATGTGTTAAAATAGTTATTATTGGTAATACTCTTATTAGGTATTTAATTACTGGTCATACGTTCTCAGTTAGTTACTTATTTAATTGTAAGTTTGTCGCTTAACTGTTATTATAAAGTATAAATAATTAAGTTCGAAAGTAATTAAAGTAGTTAGTTGTACGTGTACGTGAGAAATTTCCATTTCAGATGAAAACTGAGTATTTTCGTTTCACTTTTAATTAATAATTGTCGCATAGTTCGATTCGAAAATCATACTTGTTAAGCTATCATACCCTGTATTTGATTTATCATCAATTTCAGATGTTGTTCTTCAGCATATTTCTACATATTGCAAGCCATTGTGTGTGTGTGTGCGTGTGTGTGTTATGTCTCGAAAATGATTCAGATTCTTTGTTATGAAAACCAAGGCTTGCTTATGTTCATTTTGGCTAGGCAATATTCAACCCAAATTCCAACTATAACTAAATATAATAAATAAATAATACTAAACATAAGTTGAACAATCTTACATTTCAATACTTAAAATGACTGGTGGATTAAAATTTCGTACATGAAGAGATTACAGAAATTACATTAACCAAATCGATTTTGTTAAAAACTAGTAATAATTATTACTAATATAATAATAATTATTATATGAATACTTTCACAAAAATTGTGTAACATGCTTTCTGTTCTGTGTCTTGTTTCTTCTTACAATGCCCTATTTACATACATTTTCTCAAATAAATACTTTAAAATAAACACAGTAGACCATCGAGTTGAAATTGCTTTGCCTAGATAATAACATTAACAAGCCTTTCAGTAAAGCATAATACATAGTGGTGCAATAAATGTTACTTAAAAATCTAACATTAAGTAATTTCGTCATTGACAAGATCCTAAACAATATTGAGTATTTTCCAAACATTTTCCAACTATCTGAAAGTTTCCAAATGTTTATATTGCATTTTAGTATCGCGCTTATACCACTGAGGTACTTGTTTTAAGTATGTAATTGATAAAAGATAAAACACTATAAAGAAACGTGTAGAGGTACTGGCATTACATATATATATATATATATATAAAAAGAAATATAAATACAATCATTAACGTTAATTAGCTGCAAATTAGTAAATGTTTTAGCATAAATTATAATACTAATGTGCAATTGGTTTTGCTTGTTCATTTCGTTTCAACATTTTGTTATTTCACGCAATAATTTCACATAATCCCTAAACACTTAAACAAGATCCTCAACGTTAACCATTTTCCCGTTTCTCTTTGTCGTAAACATGCGAATAAAAATAATAATAAAGAAAAATTCATCAATATCACAATCACGGTGATCTATTTCTTAAGTATTTCCGTTTTCTTCGCTTTATTTACGTTCTATGCTATTATTCCTGGTCGCGTCATAGTCAAGCCTTATTCTCGCCTGGATAGATATATAGAAACATCAAAAGATCATTTCTAAGTAAAAAAATGTGTGTATTACTGCATTATGAGTATTTAAGTTCCTTGCTTGTCCACTAATAAGTACGAGCTTGACATGTTTCAATATTTGCCGATGTGGCGAATATATTTTTGTACCATCGTCTGTATCATTCGAAAAAATATAATTTACAAGCGATGTGTAATCATTATACTAACAAAATAGAGAGCTGCGCGTGTATAAAGAGATTCTTTTCCGCAATTTGCGTCTTCCAGCGACATCCGAATATCAATATAATATCACCGAGTAGTATATGCATAAAACCTTCATATTGCTTGATTTCAATCTGCGTACGATCGTGTCGTGTCGAGCTAAAAGTATAAAATAATTGTTATGTAAGTAGAACGTAAGTAGAACGTTGCTGATATCGATGATATCAATGGTGAGTGCCGCGATTGCGGCGATTTCCTGATATTGCGATCCAAGCGAGGTGGACGCGCCAAGACCTTCTCAGTGCGATTCCGTTTCGGTCATCTGTGTTGATACAAGGTTTAGGGGAAGATAGTTCTCATCATCCGATTCACCTTCCTGCGTCGATTGCGACGGCGATTGGTGATTTGATAATGTGTTCTGGTAGTCTACAACAGCCTAGAATAACAATGCATTTACTGGTACTTAGCAATTTCCTGATAAGTCGAATATAAATATTTACCTGATGCAAATTGGATGTTACTACTTGATGTATAGGTGTAACAACTACAGGAAACTTTTGACCCGTCAAAGCCATTACTAAATGGGGTTGCAATTGTTTCCTCAAGGCACGCAGCACGTCTTCAGAATCTGGTACTTCCGGCGTGTTATTATTGGCATTGTTATTCGTCTTTTTTGCCGATCCTAAAACCCATGTTAACATTAATTCACTATAAAATAGGAAGCCGATATATAACATTAACAAACTATTGGCAAAGAGCATGGTAACTTACGTTTCTCGGTTGTGCTTTGGTTAGTGGGTTGAGGTATCGCTGCATATTGAACAAGAAAGAAGTAAGTTTAGCACAGAAGAATACCTGGTAGACCGTCTAGGAGGCAAACTACTTACGTTTCTCGCCCACTTGGTGATCCTTGGGCCGACGACGCCTCGTATGGATCGTATCCCGACGCATTGTATGGGGCCTGTCTACACCATGGAGTTTGTAATATAGTCCACATGCATTGCAAACCATCTCATTCTTAACGTTGCGACGCCAAATGGTCGTCGTTTGGGTACCACAATTCGTACATGCAAGGTCTACCCGACGAGCCATCCCCGCACCACCCTAAAAGACAAAGAAAGCACATTAGATTAAATATATGAATGAGGACCAAAAAAAAAAATCCTTATACCTTGACGGTCTTCACCAATTGCAAATTCCACGAGCTATTCCCAGTGAAATCATTAACGAAATCTCCCTCTACATCAATCTCATTCCTCGAAGGACTATCACTAGCATCCTCAAGTTCCATCTTCGTAGGATACGTCTGTTTCCGTCGACCAACACCATGTTTAGGTTTGCTTTCTTTCGCCGGCGGCGTGGTCGTCGCTCCACTATCCGTATTCTTAAAAGGCGGCGCTGGAGTAATGGTCATTCCAAGCTTTTTGCAGGTGATTAGTTTTCTCAGCAAATGACTTGCCTCCCCAGATAAGGGCCCTGAGCCTCGACCATTTTGCGACAGCGCTCGCCATAAGGTATCGTGCTGTTGTTCTTGCTGGCCTTGTGGAAGATGTTGCTGGAGAGATGCTTGCAACAGGTCAGCTGGAGGAGAAGGTGCTGATCTAGTCGTGGAGTTGGAGTGCTCTTCAACGCCTTGAGACATATCCACCTCAAGGCGTTCTGGATCTGAACTGTTGCTGTAATCCGACGTCGCGTCTTCTTCTTTTATGAAGTCGGGAAGTTCGGGTACACAAGTGAGGTTTTCCGGCCGACGGTTGGAAAGGTCCGCTGGTTCGGTAGGTGTCGAGGGGCGAGAATCATTGGCGAACGCGGTTGGGGAAGTAACCATTTTAATAGAGGAAGCGTCAATGGGATTCGAATCATTTTCTTCGTCATAATAGTCCACTGGTTCGCACTTTATATCGGGCTCCACCATTATCGTTTCGCATTCCGAGACGTTGTCTTGATTGATTTTTCTTCGGGATAAAAGGTCTTCGAATAATATAGTTGACTGTTTCAGTTTATCCTGAAAGAGATATTTGAGGAAACGATCAAATATACCAAAAAAATTCGTGAGTAAACAACTAGGATGTCAGAAATAGAAATCTGTATCAAACGGGTTAGTTATATTAGTACTTATAATAAAATGATAACAACTTATCATCGTGGAATGATGATAAGACTCGTTCGATAATTACAACGATGGGAACAGGTAGATGCCTGAGTCGAGTAGAATTAGTGAACTCGAGCTAGTAACAGCTTTACGGGCGCAAAACAGTATCAAAAATTAGTTCCTACAGTGCGCAAAATGACTGTCCAAGTACACAATTCTTGTATCCTGCTAACCATCATCTTCGTGCTACTACAATCGCCTGCTCTTTCGCAAGCAGAGCCCATTTACGAAAACTCGACGGATTTGTGCAATCGATGTAACTGCACAACGCGGGTGAACACGCTTTACCTCAATTGCACAGCTAGAGGCATGCCCAATACAATTGCAAATTGGCCATCCCTGGCCGATGGTATTAAAGTGACGCGGGTCTTTGCCCACTTCAACCACAACGACATGAAGAAACTGGAACCTCTTCCTCAAACGTCGGTTGAGTTGCTGGTGTTCTATGCACGCAACGACATCGAGGATCTGGCCAGCGGTCTGCTCACGAACTGCGCTAATGTCACCTCACTGGATTTGAGTTATAATAAGATTAGCAGTGAGTCATATTTAAAATTACATCTGAGAGGTCGGATCGAAGCTGTCATGGTCGCAGTGGTTTCTCTATCGCAGCTAGCTGAATCAGCGTTATCAGCCGGCGCACTGTACACTTGCAATGTTTGCTAACGTTCGTTTGCTACTTTACTCGTAGGTGAGAAGCTGATAACAGACGTATTCCGTGGTGGATATGATGATCATGAGTTCGAGCCGATTGCATTGCGTACGCTGATTTTAGCCCATAACAATATTCACACGTTGGGGAAGAATCTTTTCCAACATTTGGTGGATCTGAGATGGTTGGATTTATCTGGGAATCGCTTCCGTATTGTGGATCAGTTCACAATGCTCAGTTTCAAAGCGTTGCCAAAACTCGAGGTGACATATCGACTGCATAATATTTTGTCTGAAGAATTCGCATAATGATATGCTTTTAGTATTTGGATCTATCTAACAATCGATTGATTCACTTAAATAACACGAGCTTGAACTATTTAACTAATCTGCGCACCCTGGATTTGTCTTGTAATGATCTTGACTTCATTCCAATTGCTGTTAAAGATGTCTGCAAGACTTTAACTACTCTGCGGATTGATAGTAATCCAATTATTGAGATAACAGAAGACAGTTTGTTAGGTACAATTTATAATTACCAGATTCGTAAAAGTATTATTAGCTTAATTTATCTGTCGACTTCGGTAGGAATGGAAAGCCTTGTGGAATTATCAGCTACTAACATGTCAATGATTGAAGAAATTAAGCCCAACGCGTTTGGGACACTTAAGAATTTAAGGAAGATCGATTTGTCGAATATTGGACCCAAAACTATGATAGGCGATCATGCTTTTAGCGCTTCGCTTCGCGAAGTAAGTAACAATTAAACTGTCAATAAAACTGCGTTTTTTTTAATGAATTTGGATTTTAGATGAACCTGAGCAACTCAAATTTGGAAATTCTTTCATCGGAATTGTTGAATTGGACGCAGCTGGAAGTTTTAGACCTGAAGGGCAATCAACTTTACTGTACATGTGTCCTGCACAACATTAGCTTGCAGTTGCAGGATGTTGTCACGCGCAATCGGGATGGTCCATATTGCTTTGATTATAAGCGATATAGACAGTATGAGATGTACAGTCTTAATGAAGATATTTGCTTTGAAGGTGTAAGTACATACCTACATATTGGTTCCATTTTAATGATATATTTATTTAATTGTGGTGGAGCTTTTCCAGGAGGAGTATCTATTAGAATCTATTGTATCAACTGAAAGGGTGCTACGGATGGTGTTACTAGCAATAAGTGTCCTGCTGGTTATTTGCCTATGTGTAGCATTGTGGCTTGGATATATGCGATTCGCAGGATGCAGGAATCCACGTTATACGTTTACAGCATCTTACAGTGCATATAATCCTTTACCAGGCCCTCTAAATGCAACAGCTATCAATTAAGATAGCCAGTCCATTGACACATATTTAGGTATAATATAATTAATGTAACAATTGTATATTCCTTTTGTTATTGCTTATACTTGTAATTTTGTACTAATAGAATATGCATCTTAAATATGGTCAGAGTATAAATAAATATATAAGTACAAGAAATATCTGTGCATCGGTATTTGACAACAAATTTGGCATCATGTCAACAAACTCTATAAATATTTGCATTCTGAGAAATTGCTTTACTTTTAATCAAATGCCAATAATGTTACTTCATGTTGCGCATAAGTACCTGTGTGACTGGACATTCTTTTCCGCTGGGTTGATAAAAACCATGAGAATCCATGAGTAAATAAATATTTTATTAAATATTACTCATGGATTTTCCACTAATATTAACCTCAAGCAGTCGACTCATAGTAATTTTGCAAATATACTTATAAGTGAATCAAAGTGATATATAATTATATCCCTGTGATTTTGAGATAAGTTTTCAAGGTCTCTCTGCTCTATTTGAAGTCCTATATAAATAAATACCAACAAATATAATATCATCAACATTAGTTTTAGTAATCAGATAGATTTGTATCTATATCGCAGTTCTTATTTAAATGAAAATTTCTTAAGATAGTTACCTGCAGCGTTCCGTTGCTGATGCGCGTCCGCGTGACGAACTTAACAAGCTCTTCTTCCATCCGAGTGGCCATCTCTTTGAAGACATAAAACGCATCTAGTTTTTCGCTGCACTCGGTGCAGACGACATGAGGTAACTGGTCAGTTTCCGAAACCTAGAATAAACATCACATCATATCATCATTATCCATCGATCACTCAACATACAATTAACAACAACTTAATTGCGTATCCCACTTCTCCGGTTCCTCCCACGCACACCACGTATGTTTCTACCATTTTACCATGAATTGCATATTTATTATAGCACATAGTGTGCATCGCATTAATTGCGTCATATCATATCATATACACAAACGCGAAGGAGAAAAGCAAACAAACAATAACAAGAAGCAGACGAAGGTGCTCTGCGGCGCAGCAACCGAAGGAAAAGAAGAAAAAACGAAAGTGCGCGCATGTTTTGCAATGTTTCGCAATCGGTGCGCAATTCCTGCGATCGCATATCGTCTGCTGTTGAAGTCCTCATTACACGCGTTTTCTTACTAGTGCGCGCATCGATTGCTGATACATATTTCGGGCGAAAGACACAAGACATAACAAAACACCAAATCACGTCACGCCGCCAAATCTATCGCACGAATCTGCGTGCGGATTTGGCAATATCGGCGAAGAGCGAGCACAATCGGGCAATGAGTAGTAACGAGAACAGAAACGCAAAGATAAAGTAATCAGTTCGGCTAACGCAACAACAACGATTCGGCGGCCACGCGGCCAGCGTAACCGAAAAAAGAAAGGAAGGCAACAAGCCGGCATAGCAAAATGAGCGCCTCGAAAAGGCAATGGATTCGGATCTGAGCAAATGTACCGTCGACAATGCGTAATTGAAAATTGAACTGAACTCATTGCAGCTAGATTTAATACCTACATGCAGATTTACATAAATGGGCCGTCTCGATTTGAATTAACAAATAAATGTGTAATCAACAAATCGGGACTGGAGTGGCTTTCGCAAGCACGCAGTAATAATACGCAATTTTTGCATTTAATAAATTGACCCTAGGATTTCTCGACTTTATATAGAATGGGCGCTTAATTGAAACTTAATCGCCTTTTTAGTCAAAATTCCCCGATTAATAATTTGTCGAAGCAATCAAATCAAAAATGGAGAAACACGAAGATGCTGATGATGAAAATCTTCCTGTGGCCGTCAGTATCTTATACGAAAGCAGAATAATCTGTGTGTGTGCGGATCCTATGCACATACAATCTCCCAAAAACAAAAGGCAAACTTCAGGACGCACAAATTCATAATTTAATTTAAATGTGAACGATGCGATTGTTGTTTCAGATTATTTTTTAAATATATATGCACTTGCATATATGACTAACACCTTAATTGTTGATCTAATGGTAGCAGGTCATCTCTATTTAAAAGATTTACATGCGTAGTTATCGTACATGTTAGAAAACAAAGTGCAATTCGAAAAGTTACCAAACTTCAAACTGCAAATATTTGCCTAACGCACGATTCCCGTTCGCCATTCACTAATTGTGACGGTACCGCAATCATTAATACTCAACGAATTGCCGGAAGAAAATAATAGCAGATGAAAGCAGGAATACGAATTTCGGCTGGCTTAAACAACAATGCGCTCCAGAAGAGACTAAAGCAGAACGAGCACAGAAGTCACTCGCGTTCGACTTGCGCAAGCAGACACAGCGCGAGACATCGTCAATCCGATACATTTCGATGATTTATTATTTATTGGCAACATTAATCTACCGAGTGTTCAAATTCGTGAGCGTGGCAAGCTAGACATCGCATCCGATTCCCTCCAGCGGCATTATGCTAATGAGATAGTCGAATGACGGGGAAAAGTCGGTCGATCTTCTGCTGGCAATTCGTTCGTCGGTTGCTTTGCGTTCCTTTGTGCGTTATTACGGATAATCAGATTTGAGTAGCAGCGAAATGAGCGAAATAAGTAAAGCGAACCGTGCGAGTTCACCGCGGGTAACAGCGAGCGCGTTAAATTTAATTATTCTTTTTAGAAAGTTTACAATATTATGTGCACATATGCGCTAGCACAAGAAACGACGTACTCGCGTACAATAAATTATTACGTTTGCTTTAGTTTATTTCGCTGCGCGCGTATTGCCGATTGCTTTATCTTCCACGTTAATTATTTCATTCGATTTTACATTCTGTGCATTATGTATATATTTCTATTGCAATTTTATTTCATTAAAATGGGTTTATTGCGTACCGTATTCTGAACTTTTCGCTGTACGAACATGTCTACACCAGCTGAATGCAATCTTGCATGGCATGATACTTGCTGTACAGGAATAACAGCTCACGATTATAGGATCGAAATATACCTTAAATTAAATGAATAATGCTCAAGATGAATCCATTATTAAAAATTAAAATCTAATTGATTAATTTGGTTTGATGCGAGGTCCTGAGCGAAAACGCCATGGTCTATTTGCCTCATATTTTGAAGATATACTCTTAGCTAGTTTTAGAATGATCTGTAAAACACCCCAGTCGTTCTTAGATGTTTCAAATTTCACATATATTTCATTGATTTTATAGGTCATTTCGAAATCTTCCTGAGAAATCTTCCTTTTTCATATCTGGAGTAGATAGAGAAAAATGCCAAGCACAGACCAAGATCCAAATCGTGATGTGGAATCAAAGAAGAAGATAATATTCGCCGAATACCAAATAAAACGGCAAAAGCAAAGTGTATAGCCACCTTTATATAATCTTGCTCCTCGAGTAAGTAAAGTCTCTAATTAAGTGAGGTTGTTTATTGTTGCTATTACTAATATGTAAGTAGTAAAATGACTTGAACCCACATCACGTTTTCAAACTCTTGTAGATGTGATATGTATGTGCTTAGTATCACTATCTGCAAACTTTTTCCCACTAGGTAATAATATATTAATAATAAGTACTTTTTGCTTCAACTATATCTCATATAAAATAAACGAAATTAAGAACAACATACTATTATACTATTAAATTCGTCTATGAAAACAATGAAAACATTGCAGCGTAGTTGTGCGCAGTTTTAGCCTAATACCCGTGCTCTACGTCAAGTAGCTATATTTCCTAATATCCTCCTTTTGTTTCCTCTAACAGCTGCCGTTATAAAATACGCATCTTTATTAAAACAATAAAAATGCTCACTTGCTTAATAATTCCCACTCATTTTTTTTCTATTAAATTAAAGAAAACAAGTATAAGAAGATTATACTATAGGGTCCTATATTAGCAAAATGATAATTATTCTAATTATTTTATAATTTAATTAACATTTATTCACCCAGATATCGTACACTAATTCCACGCTATTTTACGATAGCTTCTAACTTAGATAACTCGGATAACAAATGCGGTTAGAAAGTGTTTCCGGTCGAAGCGAACTGAGCTCTATCTACGATGCCTCAATCGACTTCTCATCCAATCCAGTCTTAAAGTCTTCCTTCGTTCGTTTCCTCTGCTATTCTGCTATATATATAAGTACTCATATACATCAATCTTTTAACCATCAGCATCATTTTTTCATCTTTCTTGAACATTCCATTCGGTTTTTATTACTTCTCATTTTTATAAAAATCCGCATTTGCCAATCACCCACTTCCGCGGTTATGATGCCCATCGTATTCATTCGATTCTGTCGATACGTTCATATCCCCAAGTTAAAGTTGCGCACTTTTTTTTGCCCAACTTTTTCAACAATTTCTTATAGTGAGTGAGTCAGGCTGGCGCATTTGCTCGACGACGCTTTGTGAAAGCGAGCGCGGCACCGCGTCGAACGAAGAAAGAAACGAGCGAGTGATCGGAGAGAAAAGTGAAGTAGCGTTATGTAACAACTCTTGTAGCCGCGTAGATTCATGTTAATGATTCAGTTATTCATCAAAGCGTGGCTCACAAGAATGGAGAGCAAACGCACGCCACGACTCGGCGTTACGTCGACGACGCTGCGGATCCGAAGGATGTTCGTAAATTCGACGAGAGGCAATAAATTCGAAGCCATCATCGCTAGAGCAGAGTTAAGAAAAGTAACGTGACAGAACGCATTCGCATGCATATACAACAACTACCAACTACTTTCGATTCCGACGTATTGCTGTCTTTCCTTCTTTCCTCCGACCCTCACGCACACACAAGAGAAATATTAATTGACACACATTGGGTTCTATCAAGCGCGGCTGGATTTAATTCAGCGGGTCTTTGACTTTTGATTGGGAGTCTATGCACTGAAATGAATTAGTACAGCATACATGAAAATACTACTAATTTCCTTTAAAATTCGAAAAAAGGTAAGTAAACTGAAGCAATCATTAATTTCATTAATGAGCGCAATGTGAAACGAACAGGAAGCTCGATAAAAGCAACTATACAAGAAAACAGCGCAAAAAGTGTGTGTGTAACTGCTCTCTTCGCTAGCTCTGAGCAAAAGGTGCGTTATGTATATCAAAGCGAGCACCGAAGAGAAAATGATTGTTCTCACGAACAACAAAGCGCGGAGAACTTTCGTGCGACAGATAACGATAAGAACGGAATGAACCACAAAAAAGAAAGTCCTCATTGCTAATATACAATCATATTCATTTGGTTAAATGAATGAAACTGTACCTCCCTATATTAATTATCATCGCTCCGAATCATAGATACATAGTAAATCTTCCTGAGCAAGAACGTATTGGTCCCTTTAACTGAAATTTTGTATATGCACTCTCAGATAATGTTAGAATATTGTATAAAAATATCAGATCGATCGTGGCTCGTTGGAAGATTTCATAAAGCATCAAAATAGAAACATTTTGACGATCTTAAACAATTCCTACGAAGAAAAAAAAACTGATAATACACCGCCGCTCAACGTCTTGTAATATGTTTGCAGAGCGTCTACGTGGCGCACTAGTGCCGCTTCGATGGGTTTCACACGAAAACCTCAAGAAGTCGACATTATGCGCGCATTATTCGTCCGTTGTTGGCCTCCTCTGATAGCAAGCAAAGTGAGTAAGTAAAGTACTCTACTACTTCACTTGTTCTGCACGCCACGCCGCATCGCACCACGTCGATTCACTTAAGGCTAGTCCAAGTCGAAGTTTGTTGACGTTAACCGTAAAGAGGATGGGATGGAAACGAGCGAACGGAACGAACACGAGGAGCTGGCTCGCGTTCGACGGTGGCAACGTACGAATGCGAAAAAACATGCGCTGCGGACGAGGATGAACGGAAAAAGCGCACGCGGTGCTCCCTCCGACTGAAAGAAGTGCGCCCGAAGATAACGTACGCTGGGATTTAGCGTAATCGCATAATAGCAAGCCATCGATCCGCAACAATCCGGTAAAACTTTATCAAGTACTCCACCAATTAGACGTCGACCATCTTTGAAACAATGTCTTCCTGCTTTAGGGTTCAATTCACACTGTGTAAGTACATATTAGAAATATGTACTGAGCGTGGTGACATCGCTGACTGATGATCAATTTATAGAAAGGCGATGCTATAATTGCCGAATAATAATAGTTAAGGACGAATATTTTTCTGACTGCAAATGATCAGGACGAATTGTCGAAGTCATCGTGTATCTAACATTTACGTTGATGCTACTATGTGTACATAAATACTGATTGTTTAAGAATTTCCATTATTTTCTACAAGACTTACAGCGATGTATGCATAAGTATAATTCTTTTTTAATAAATACTTTGTGTCTTGTTCCAAATCCAAAACAAAAAACCCGAGACACAGGAAACGTAACCCAGCAAATAACCGACAAACATCAAATCGGTTAGAATGTATCATAAATAATGTCTATTCGTATAGTATAAACATTTTAATAGCCAGCCAACAATACACGCGCATTCGGAAATTTCAAATTTCGCGCGATCGCATCCCATATAACTACTGCATCCGCAGCCATTCCACGCTTACGTAAATAGCTTCCAATTAAAACCTGATGAGGCCCGTAGGTCATAATATGTTCCCTAAGAGACCTCCTCGGCGAAAATCCCATTGATGGCAACATCCCAGCAACATCGAAAATGTCCCATAATTAATATTCATGCCCATCTCACGAGCCTAGCACATTATAAAAGAATAATTAACAAATTAAGGCGAGTGTACGGCACGCATGGTTACCCGAAAGAGAACAAATATGAGAACCGAGAAACCGATGAGACAGCGCCGCGCACCACAACGAATTTCGGCGCACGAATGAATTGATAATTGACGGATGGATGTGCTCGCCGAAGCATCGGGCTACTTTTAATTAATCTAATTCCCACATAACAATTACCTGCTGGTGCTCAGGCAGACAATCTCGGAAGTTGAGCGTTGAATGGCACTTCGGTTAGTTAGCTAACGCCTGCTGCTACCACTCGAGAGCAGCTAGAATCGAGCGCAAATGGGCATGGGTTGTTTAATTACGGCGAAATACGTTTATGCTTGCGATTAAGTCGATTCTAGCCGCATGCGAGAGAGTTTCCTAAGTTTACTTAACCAAATTCGGATTGATTCGAGTTACTTTTATTGTTTGAAACTTTTTAAGTAATCACAGACTTTTGATGTGGTTATTTCTATATTAAATTAACTGTTGCATAGGATGTAGAAAATACTCCAGCGAGGTCAACTTTGAAAAATTCCTGAACGAAAACGGCTTTGTCTTTTAGTTTGATATTTTGGATACACACTCTCAAATAGCTCGTTTTGATTAATCGTAAAAGTGGACACTTGATTTTTTTGTTTTACGCGAGCTCGACTTTGAAAAGGCAAGTTATTATTTCATTATGAGCGGGAGTTCACATTCTGGTCAACTTAAATTATTTAAATTCGAATGGATCGATAGAAAAATAGAATTTGTCACACACAAAAGTGTATGCTAGACGACTGTTGCACAACGTGACACACTATACCATTTTAAGAATCAGGACAAAGTCAGTCCTACACGATTAAAGGAGAAGCAGGAATCAATTGTTATAGATATAAGAAATTCTTCTTCACAATATCTTACAATCGTCTTACATCTTATTGTAGAATCAATCCGATTTTACAGTAGTCTATTAATATAATTCAATTTAAGGTCATTAAATATTCCTAAAAATAAAAATAAAAATAATCTTTCTTATTATTAAATATTTTATCACAGCAACATCACTGTGTCTGCTTTGCCTAATAATAAATAAATTAAAAATTCATCGTCATTGCCACAACCAAATAAAATTTCAGAAGTACCTAGTCTGCAACGAAAGTGATTAATTAATTGTATACATAATTATAAATACATACCGACTGAACGCGATAACAGGACGTATTGAGAAAAACGATTTCAATGACAACAATTAAACTAAGCAATTCTAAATTGCAATCATGCATTAATATCGTCTGATCAGTGACAACTTCCATGCACTTAAATTATTTGAAAACGTTTAAATAACATGCAATTCCAATCGATTGACATCGATGGAGAGTGAAAATTAAAGAGGTAGGTGGCTTATTGCAACAACATGCATTACAATCGTTTGACGTTGACTTGATTGACTTGACTCTTCAGTATAATTGACATTAGAAGCAATTTTTATCATTTGAAAACAATAACAATAATAATAATGACTTGTGTTGTAAGTTATGTATATATTACATGCATTTTATTAACCTTAGCTTATCAAAATCGAGATAATCTGAATTTAGAAGGAGAAGAACGTGCAAACAATTACATATATTACACCTTCAAGATGTCTATAATATGTACAATAAACGCCGCTAACTGGATATTCTGAATTGGTGGTGGGCAATGATGATGAATCATTCGCGTGTCATAGTATCTGTTGGATATTCATCGACTTTTCCACTAGAAATTTATTTACATTCACACAATGTGCGGCGGTGACCAAGCCGTTACGCAAATGACACGCTTCCTAGAAGCTAGAAATTTCGTGAAACGTCATCGATTGTTGTTGTTCTAATGCGTTCATCAACGTTAATCAGCACAGCATAACGCAACGTCTTTTATCGGGATCAGGATTCACGCGAGGCGATTCAATTTGTCTTTCTATTATGTCTACAACAGCGACAGCCGCCGCTACAGCAACAATTCGCATTCGTTGATATTTATGAATAATACACAACACCCAAAACACGCGTGGGCCGCGCACAAATTACAAACATTACGTGTACGTCTTTATATAGCCGCGTATCTTTCTTTCCTTTGTCTCTTGCGGCTGCTCGCTCACCAACAGCATGCTGGCTAGCGCTCCGCAGCACACGCATCCATCGACTCTTTCATTCGTACATACATATTGATAAAATACTTGCATACGCTTATGATAATGCGATGTGGTGTGTATCATAAGGCATGTGCGCGCGAGTGTGTCGGGGATTTTAATAACGTTTTATTATATATATATATATATCTATAGATACATTTTTACACTCATAGGTATATGCACACACAACTAAAAACCATTACAAATACAAGATCCGACTGGCCACTACGTGGAGATAGAAAACTGATTGTGAAACCAGTTTTCGTTCGGTTGCTTTACTTAACGTATCCTTGAAACCTGCGTATGTTTTGTTTAATATTTCTCTAAATGTGTATGTGTGTAGTATCTCCTCCTGGACAGTCGCGCTTACAGTCCGTCACCGTTTGATTGGATTCAAATCGGCAAGCCGAAAATGCCGATGGCGGCGTGTCGACAATCGAATGATGTCGCGTTGTCGTACCGCCACCAGCTAGCCATCCTTCTTACTCAACATCCTGTAGCAAATAAAAAATCGCATTGAATTTGATATTATGCTGCGTGCGAGAGTCACGACTGTTGTCTGTTATCACGGACCGTATCGAAGCATGCATTGCCTGCCTGGTTGGCCTAGCAGCGCATTTCTGCATATAGCTGACTTGCAGAGGCTGAGAGTTTTATATTGGATTACATGCTGCGTTGTAATTTTCAACCCAACGCATGATGATAATTTGTTGGATCTACAAACGATTGCGTTTTGGCCTTTTCCGTGCTGCTTGTTTCTCGATTTGCTAGGATAGAATTCTCTTAAGTTTCTTAGTTTACATACAATTTGCTGAATTTTCGCTAGATAAAGAGAGGGAGAAAATGTGATTAGACTCAACACTTCAATAGATTTATATTTATTGAGATTTTTATATATTAAGGGTAAAAAGATAAAATTATTATGTAAGTAAACAGCTCTTGATGTAGAAATAATCAATAAAATATTAAAATGACTTTTATAAAATGAATTAAAAGATTAATCAATATCCTTTTGAATCCTGAATTCTCTTTAATTTATAATTACCATCAGGATAAATAACAAAAACTCATTCCAGCTAAGAGAAAATAATTTCAACAAAAAAAAATACACAATAAATATTGTATACCAATTATGTATGGACTCCTATGCAATAAAAACAAAACAAATAGTCTGATTAGTCAAGTGTCCACATCCAAATAAATAGCACACATTCGGCAAACAACAATCAATGCGCTATTTGATAGCGATGCAAACAAACTTTAAAAAAAGAAGACAATCGATCCGGAACATTGAAGAAGAAAAAAAAGCAACAAAACAACGAGCTCAACGAGCACAAAAACGTTGCGACGTCTATCGTCTAGACACACCGGTCGCGCTTTTGCCACACTGAGCAGACCTGCAGACAGGTGCATGCGATGGGTTTAATGATATTTATGATGCGCTGAGAAACATATCGAAATCCGTCACATAAACACACCGCGAACAGCAAAAATCCAAAAACGCTGCGCGATGAACCAGGAACCAATTATTTTCAGCCCAATCAGAATCGAACAAAATATAATTTTTTTATACGAAGGAACAAAGAGCAAGAGCAAGAACAAAAACGCCTTAACAACGTCAAATTGCGGTATGCTTATCATGATTCAGGCACGAGAGAGCGCACAAAGTAGTTTTATTTGGAACAAAATGGCCGCCGACGCTATCTCGATAGCGAGGAGATAGGAAGCGCTGCGTTGTGTTGAGGTAAGTATCCACGAGAGAGGCTCGATTCCATCGATGTGGGGGCACGCGGTGGTATCATTTTTAGCCGCGTTTGTTGTTTGTTTCCCATGCAGAAACGAGCGCTGCGAGTCTCGGGAGAGTTATCAGCGAGGCGATCAAGAATGAAGAAATATAACGCACACGCATCATGAACTCAACTCACCATGCTTTATTTAGTACCTTAACTATATTCTGCTCAGTGTGCATTAGTGAGTCTTCTCTAAATATCGAGAAGAACGCACCTATTTCGAGCGAAACGAACTGATCTCAGCAGTTCGCACAAGCGCAGTTCGTTGGGTGACGTGCGATGGCCGAGCTGGGAATGCATCATGCGCTTAATGCCAAAACTTTCCCATTCAAAAATCGAGCTTGGTGCTGAAGCAAAAGGAATGCAATGCAACTGAAAGAGTTGGGCTAAGAGGCAAGAGGCGAGCAAACATTGGGCGTAAATATTGAAACACGGCAAACACGCTTTGTTGGGAAGCAGGCAGCTTTCGGTAGTAGAGAGGAACTGACTACTAGATGAGCAAACAGAACACGGCGCGGCGCGTACAAGCGATTGGCCGCGATGCTACATTCTCGCCGGCTGATGATGAGAGCGTGTGTGAATCTCTCGAATGAATGAATGAATAAATGAATGAAAAACAAACACACAAAGAAATGAGGATGCACTCGCGGCTGCGAGTGCTGTAAGCGAGTTTAAGAGTTCCGACGACGTGATAGATCTCTTGGGTAGCGAGAGACTGGACCGCAAGAATCATAACAAATACAAGCGAAAATATGCTGCTGACTGTTGAAGACAACACGGAGCGAGAGGCACGTCGAAGACGGAAGAACAAAGAGCACGTTTGGTTGCAGATAAAGACGAGAGATACGCGACAGCAGGTAAATAGACCACAGATGGTCGCTGCGCAAGACTCAACAAGACGTTCGGTGGCATGGCGGAGTTGGATTCGAAGACGGCAACAGACAACCAAATAAAATGGAGGCAAAAAGAGCGTTTGGGATATGCATGTGGTATTACTACTGTTGTATGCACGTAGCGGATATGTTTCGGGAATTTGATTCTAGTATGTACGAGTCGATTGATATTGGTTTACTTTTTCTACTACCTAACTTCACACTTATAATCCGTGCGTTCACAAATTGAATTTCGTACAAAAGCTCGAAATGAGCAGGTAATATTTCAACTATACCTCGTTCTATTTGAGTATGCTACATACAGAATAGTTCTTCCTTCACTTGTTCCAAACAAGCGCGCTTTGCATGACAATAGGGACGAAAACAAGTGTCCGGCATAAGCTGGCAAGGGAACAATGACATTGCTAGTTTTGGTACGAAATGGTTTCTCATCTAGACATTTTTGAGGACATCTTTTTAGCTAGCGAAGAGGAACGTATACATGTAGTGTACATGGTAGATGAATTCTTGCCATGTGCACAAAATGCAGAAAACCAGACACACTCCGACCAAACGGAGAGCACCACAAACGTAGTAAAACGACCGAAATAACTTTGAATGCCGTCGACCCAGAGAGTTTACTCCTAGTTTGCTGCAAGTATCAAAAACCTTCCTTCCATCATTGGTTCGCATGATAGAACCGCGTAGACGAAATAAAATTCAAATGCGAGACAACATGCGATAGACACAACAAGAATACTACGAATACTACTTCTGGGAATTAATTGATTAGCGAATTTCAGTGAAATTATTATTTTGTGAGAATCAAATCTATCTATCTGTCATCAATTCTGTTCTCTCTCTCTCTCTCTCTAGAAGGTAAATGATAGCTAGTGTAAATCATTGACAGTGCCTATATGCGCAAAGAAACAAATGAATGCCGACATCTTGAGATATCGTAAATAACATAAGGAAATGTACAATCGCGATCGAAATAAGCAGATTACTTATTCTTCGCTACGCAGACAGAGTTAGCACACATTGTAAAGACGAATGAATAGACCAGAGCAGCCAGTCGCACGAGCATCGCTAGCGGATGTTGCATAAATCTGGCGTAACAACGTGATTTTCCGTTCGTCAGACCGTTTCCATAACAAAATTTCGCAGAGAAGAAAGAAATAATAGTGAGTTTCGGCAAATATACGAATTGATAGTTGATTATTTATTGCATGCAGGTAGATTAAGATAAAGAAAGATACGTTCGAAAGAAGTCAATCGGATGATCAAAAAAGACCACGACTAGTCTGGGTAATCAACGGATTCGCGTTTCGGAATCTTGCACAATGCCTGTTATTGCCCGATTGCGAGATCACTTAGCTAATTATGATTGTTGTAATAATATCGGCGGGCCGATGTTTTTGTCGCGGCGCGCAGGCAACAGCAGCCACACCAGCGCCCGTCGTCTGTCTGCGCTGCCTCCTCGAGCGAGCGAGGGCCGCGGAGAGGCGTTCGGCGTGCACGTAGCCAGCGTGAGCCGCGCTTACGCAGAGCGCTCTCGACGACTCCACACGCTCCGAAGGCGCGCACACACGCTCAACACCGATGCGTAGGTATGCCCGTTGCTCGTCCAATCTGTCGGACGCGCGCGTATGCGTTGTCCACAACACAATTCTCGCTGCTATCATATGAATCACTCACCATAATAGACAGACACGTCATGATCTTTTTGGCGATGGGCACGCGGGCGAGTCCCTTCGCCTGGCCCTGCTTGTCGGCGTCGTCGTCAGCGGTGGCGGCGAACACTGATAGCCGCACCGCGTCCGGCTCACCATCCGCCTGTTCGGGCGGTGCGAGACAAAGACGACACACGTCGTAGAACTTCGGCGGCACTACGGCGCTGCTGCACATTTTCGCTTGCCGACGACGACGACGGCGGCGGCACTCGTTGCGCGTAGGAGGCGCCGCAGCGCGAACAACACACACTCACACAACAGCCACACACACGGCTCGCACCCAGCCGAGAGCAGAGATAACAAAAACAACAACGACGAACGCCTTCGCCGTGCACTGCACACGCACCGCACACGACGCGCCGCACTCCTCGCTCTTTATTGGCTTGCCGCGTGCGATTGTCGGGCGCGCGCTGATAAGATAACGACGCCGTTGCAGCGGGAGCGAACGCAGTGTTGGTTGGCTTAGGGACGATTGATAATGCGACGGCGATTCGTCGTCGACATTATCACACACACACTCCGAACGGGATGGCTGGCGCTGGCACACTCGCTACACCGCAGTTCATACGCTCGCACTACTCACTAGCTCACTACATCGCGCGCACCACACGTCCGCGCTGGTTGTACGCATGGTTCGGCTCAGACGCCTTCGGCTGCCGTCGACTGCATTCGGCACGAACGCAAGCTTTATCAGCGGAGAGCGCGGAGACGGCAACCGATATAAATGCTCTTTGTTTAGTTTAATTTTAATCGGAGCACTCGTTTCTTATGAAATTCCTTAATCCCAAAAAGCGCCATTTGTATTTTGGCGTTTTGCCTTTGCAGTTGATTGATATTAAAAATGAACATGCGATGATTACAATTAGAGCTGATTACATCAGTTGAATCAACAGGGGCCCGGATCAAAAGCTGTCACCTTAGTACAAATCCACAATTTTTTAGTTTTTTGACATTCCTAATATAGTGTGCAATATTATATATAATTTTGCCAATATTTATTAATAATGCGAGTCAATTTGATAAGAGTTTAAAAGATGCTTTTAAAATGCTCGTCCATGAGAGGGCAGCACCAATCAATGGCAAAACTAGTTTTATGAATCATATAAATCAAAATGACTTCTCGATTTGTTTTGACTGCTAAAGTTTTTTAAAGTAAATAATCTATAACTTTAAATTAATTATTCAAAATCAAAATAATCTTTTTAACTTATCTAGAAATTTAATCATTTAATATTGTAAAATAAAACTTGTACACTGTAAACTTTTCTTTACAAGCTGGATAATAAAGATCAATTCTACCTATATAATCCCAAAATATAGGCTTTGTTTGTGTGTCAAATGACGTCATGCAGGTGGCATTTCCATGAAGCAGCATGACTCATTCCAACAATTACTGATAATTCCAACAGCACGAACGTTTCTAGAAGAACAAAGCAGGCGAAAGGCTTACGATTACACCAACCCAAACTTGAGGCAGCAAGCAGTCGTAGTTTTGTATAACATAGGTGCAGACACCCGCCCAGTCTTCGCGCGCTTATTTCATAATAAACAAACTAACAACGACAAAAGCTATCGATAACAATCCACATTGATTTAAACTGCGTTTTGAATTTATTTCGTCTTAAAAACAAAGGTATGTTGATTTGTCTTATCTTCATCAGTTTTATACTATTAAATTCATCATGATGTAATGTATATAACTGTTTAAGAGATGATATTCTTTATTGTAGCATCTAGACTGATGTGGTGTTTCATGTAGATGGAAATTAGCGACTCCACCTACTACTTTCTGCTATTTCTGGTTGTGGTGCCAGTGAAATTGTTCTTTGACTTGTGGTCCTGGCTGGGTTGGTCATTGTTTATCAATAATTAGAAAAAATGAGTAGTGGCAATAGCATGAAGCGGCCTTTGAGCCTTGACTTTAACCAGACCAAGAAGAACATTGATATGGGACCTATGCTATCATCACCAGACCTGCATATGTTAAAAGTTGGCACACCAGAACTGGAGAAGATTATCCTTGGTCAGAATCCTATGGCCACACCAACACCATCACAAGGCAATCCAAATGCCATTCTGTTTCCCAGATCAGTTACTGAAGAGCAGGAGAACTTTTCTGCTGGGTTTGTTAATGCACTTAACAATCTACATAATAATAATTCTCAAGGTATGTTTGTGGCTTGATCATGTTTCAAATATTTAATCAATTGTTTTTGTCTTTCTTGTATTTTGCAATGAAGATTGTTTTGTAGCATCCACGTCAGACTCGAATAGTACGGTTTATACCGATATGGAGCAGCCTGCAGCAGGACGATTTGTTGCCATTGTCAAGGACGAACCGCAAATGGTACCCAACGTGCAGAACAGTCCACCAGTGTCTCCTGTCGATATGGAATACCAAGAACAGATGAAATTGGAACGCAAACGACAGCGTAATCGATTGGCCGCTTCGAAGTGTCGTAGTCGCAAACTGGAGCGAATTTCAAAGCTAGAAGATAAAGTAAAGCTCCTAAAAACGGAAAATACTGATCTTGCTGGAATGATCACACAGATGCGCGATAAGGTTAATACGTTAAAAGTGGAAGTGTTGGAACACGTTAACAGCGGTTGCGAAATTATTCTATGAGTTCTGCTATATGCTTGCGCATATTTTTTCACCATCTACAGATATTATTTATTAGATATATACAGAGTACTTGTATATTTAGTTGTATAGAAATTATTTTTATTCACTTTTGTCTCTTGAAGCTGATTTTTTATACATGAATAGTTTCTTGTTATTTGCCAGGCATGTGCCGATGTCAGGGTAAATTTTAACTCATGGAAATTAATTGAGTTTGCCATTGGAATTATTGGGTAAAGTAGAAATCAATTATTCAGGAAATTTATACAAAGAGAATTACTTGAAAATAACTTTTCAAGTTGTATTTATACTAGAATTATTGGAGTTACAAACAATATTTGTATAAAGATATGTTTATATTAAAAATACAGTTACCTTTAGAGTATATATATATATATAATTAATTATGTTTTTTTTTAATCTATATTCTATCTACACAATGAAAACTAGAGAAAATCAGCATTTCAGGCAAAATGTATCTATGAAGCAAGGCGAAGAGCTCAGTAGAACAGGGTTTTGCAACAGAAATATCAACTGGCAAGTTGCTAACCTCTTTCAAGATTAAAAGTACATTATATAAATATAGTAATTGGAGTATATTATAATTATTTTGAGCTGCAAGCAAATGTATATATTGGGAATGTAGTTGCAGAGAGGGCCGGAGCATTAAATTTCCCTTGGATTAGAGCCCAGGGTAATCCCAACCCCTAAGATAGAATCTAAATTAGAATATGAAGCTGATATCTTCCTAATTGTTGTGTTTTAATTATTTAATTAAAAATAACCAGAACTACTTACTCCATGAGAACCTAATAGGTAATGTTTCAAAGGTTATTAAAAGCTCTTGAAGATAGAGTTCAGTATGACACCCTTAACTCTTCAGAAAGTGCCTAAATTAGAATTATTAAATTTTATTTGTAAAAGGCTATTAAATTCTATTTAAGATTCGTTACAGCAAGATTCTCCTAAGCTTTTAGAAAGGGCTCAGAATAGAGTGTGAAATTTCATATTTTTCGACAAAATTTGTTATCATTCAAATAAAAATAATTGAAAATATTTATTCCACAAAAAAGTAATAAGCATTGTTAGAAAGCTTATTAAATTTTCTTCGAGCTAAATTACAGCAGGATTTTCATAACCCTTCAGAAAGGGCTAAAAATAGTGAAATTACTATTTCTATATTATTATGTGCTTTGTATCATTGAAAAACATATACCTCTGGAACTAATTATTCCACAGAAATCTAATTAGCACTGTTAAAAAGCTTATTAAATTCTCTTTAAGATACGTTATATGAGGATTCTCCTAACTCTTCAGAAAGTGCTAAAAGTAGGGAGTGAAATTACTATTTCTATGCAATTATATGCTTTTTATCATTGAAACTAATATGACTAAGCAACTAATTATCCCACAGAAATCTAATTAGCAGCGGTAGAAAGTGTATTAAAATTCTCTTTAAGATATGTTATATCAGGATTCTCCTAACCCTTCAGAAAGGGCTAAATAGGGAGTGAAATGACTATTTCTATAAAATTAGGTGCTTTTTATTATTGAAATTAATATAACTCTGGAACTAATTATCCCACAGAAATCTAATTAGCACCGTTAGAAA